>NIVC01000180.1:160000-167500 GCA_002269645.1 Macrostomum lignano | reverse complement strand
CCACAGACAAATCTACCATAGACAAATCTGCCACAAACAAATCTACCACAGGGCACAGACAAATCTGCCGCAGACAAATCTGCCACAAACAAATCTACCACAGACAAATCTGCCGTGGACAAATCTACTACAGACAAATCTGCCACAGACAAATCTGCCGTGGACAAATCTACTACAGACAAATCTGCCACAGACAAATCCACAACAGACAAATCTACCACAGACAAATCTACCATAGACAAATCTGCCACAAACAAATCTACCACAGGGCACAGACAAATCTGCCACAAACAAATCTACCACAGGGCACAGACAAATCTGCCACAAACAAATCTACCACAGGGCACAGACAAATCTGCCACAAACAAATCTACCACAGGGCACAGACAAATCTACCATAGACAAATCTGCCACAAACAAATCTACCACAGGGCACAGACAAATCTGCCACAAACAAATATACCACAGAGAAATCTGCCACAGACAAATCTGCCGTGGACAAATCGACTACACACTAATCTACCACAGAAAATCTACCATTGACGAAATCGTTCTCAAGGAAATCAACAAAATTGATTGTGACAAAGTGAAAAATATATCCCACAGACAAATATCCCACAGACAAATATCCCACAGACAAATATCCCATTGACTAAGCCACTGCAGAAACACGTGATCACAGGCTCGCTCACCCGAGTAGTTGAGTGATTCGCATCGATGAGGCGCTCGCACAGGTGCAAACGGCTTGCCTGCAACAGCTGCTGCAGGCTGATGGTCAGAGTGCCAATCAGTCTGAAACACGGGAAGAAGGACAGCTACAGGAAACCGACACGTCGAGATAGCTGAAGAAAATCTAGATTTTTCTTGTGAGGCAATCAATCAGAAACAGCTTGCGTGTAGTCTGTCAGGTGACATGCTTGACAGGCAGTGAGAAATAAATCATAAGGCTGAGGAGAGTGAACTGCCTTAGAATCCCACCGGGAATTTGGTAAGAAGGTAGATTGATGATAGATGATAGATGATAGATAGATAGATAGATAGATAGATAGATAGATAGATAGATAGATAGATAGATAGATAGATAGATAGATAGATAGATAGATAGATAGATAGATAGATAGATAGATAGATAGATAGATAGATAGATAGATAGATAGATAGATAGATAGATAGATAGATAGATAGATAGATAGATAGATAGATAGATAGATAGATAGATAGATGGATAGATAGATAGATAGATAGATAGATAGATAGATAGATAGATAGATAGATAGATAGATAGATAGAGAGATAGATAGATAGATAGATAGATAGATGATAGATAGATAGATAGATAGAGATAGATAGATAGATAGATAGATAGATAGATAGATAGATAGATAGATAGATAGATAGATAGATAGATAGATAGACAGATAGATAGATGGATAGATAAACAGATAGCCGCTGACTTGTTCGCTAGGAACTTGGAGAAGTTGTACAGCCGGAAGTCCAGCACGTCGGCAATCTCGATGCTCCTGGCCAGGGGCCACTTGAACTCCTGGTTGACTTCGACCGAGTCCCTGCCGTTCACCACGGCGGAGTTCTGGACGCTGTCTGTGGATGGGAGGATGCCGGCACAGCTGCATTCAAATTTCAAGCGCTCTGATGCTGAGTGAGCATGATGTCCCCAAGCCTACTCTGAACCAGTTCTGCTCTGCAGCAACAAGCACCCGAACTCGCACCTCTGAAGCGAATTTTCAGCTGTCGCTCGCCCTTGCCGTCGAGGCCCTCGAGCCGGTTGACGGTGAGGATGAGTGTCATCTCGGGCTCGACCTGCAGCAGGGGGGGGGGAGGGCGGATACCCCCAACAGTGTCAGCGAGTGTCGTCATCCGTACTCGAGCATAGACAAAGGTTCTGCCCAATGCGAAGTACAAGTGCACTTTGCTGATCGGTTATCAAGTTTATGATAATCTTGGCACAACAGCACAATGCAAAGTAACATTGGATGCAAGTTCCGGGCAAGCCTCAATTGATTTCACTGTCCCAGCGAGCAAGCATTGTCCGGTTATTGCAATACACGATGTTGTTAATAATCGGTTGAGCACAACGAAGTGCCGCCTCCAATTTGGGTTGCAATTATGATTTGTGATTTGAGCAATTAGAATCCTGTCGCAGCAGGTACCAACCATCCCACTGGCCATGGCGCGGCCTCAATCTCAGTAGGGCTGCAGGTGCTGAAGGCGATTCGGCTGCATGCAAGGCAAGGAGCGAGAGGTCAGGGATGAGCAGAAAATGCAGCTGCACACGTGCGCAGGTTTTTTTACCGTTTTCTGCCCAAGGGATTTTATATTGAGCGGTAAAGTACTTCAGCAGGTATTGCTGCTACCTACCTGCTCTGGTTAACACACCTGACCACTAGGAGGAAAAATCAGTAAAAATAATTAATTTGAATTCCCATTTTGATTCCTAGAAAAAATGTTTTGCTAAATGTTCTCTAGCAACTAACCAGAAATCCTTGCTCCTGCTAGCAACGAATCCCCATCCCAGACTCACCTGTACTGAAGCAGACACCCTCAGTTACCTGGAAGAGTTCAAGCGCAAGAAATTAAGCTGGAAGCTGCAGAAAGCTTCATCAGTAGTTGACGGAGCCGATCGGGCAAGCGCAGATCTCAAAGTAGCAGAGTCGTGTGGAACAATGGGTCCGCACCCAGCAGCCCACCGACTCGGCATTTTTTTACCCTTGCAGCCCGGATCCCCCCTTCCTCCCGTCGCCCCTTGGAAACCTGTCGGAGTGCAGAGCCAGCAGCCAATTGCGGCTCGCGAGCCCCCCGCCAACCCCCAGCTCCTGCCTGCTCTCCCGACCCCACTCTACTCATTTTTACAGCGGATTTTACGCATTGTATTCTCGCCCTGCTTTACAATTCCAAACCAAATTCTCTTCCCGTGGTCCCCTTGCAGTCTGCCTGCAGTTGCTCACACTTGACTTGGCCGAGCCTGACGAGCTGGGGGGGGCAGTGTTGGTCCAGCCTGGGCCTGATACAGCTGCATGCAGCAAGCGGACGTGCAGTCAGGGGAGCCGATATGGAGAGTATCGATAAGCAAGCGAGCCTCTTAAATTTCAAGGGGGGGAGGGCATTGTTCCTGTGCTAAGCGTAACGCCTGGACTTCTCTGATCGGGTGAAGCCAGGCGGTCAAATATTTTCCATTGCTGAAAATAATAATTGCACCCTGCAGTGGGACTTTTCCTTCTATGGAGCAAAATGACGTCAAATCTTGATTATAATTTTTTCTAGCAAAAATGCGAGGTAGTGTTCGCAATAAATAAAAGTGGCTCAAGTCAATATCGACTGGCAGTTAAAATTGCGGAGAAAAGTTCCGAGGTTTCCGAGTGCCACTTGGACGTAGCAACCTCTTACTGGTTCAATTTCGCTCCGAGCTTGAAAAGGGAATTCGCGTGACCGATGCTAAACCGACTGAGCGAGCCTGCTGCAAGTTCAACAGGCGGAAATAATCTTGGCATCACGGAAGCGACGGTTTGCTGGGATTTTAACTGCATTTGAATGCCATGCGATAGCTCAGGTGTGTGGCTGAATAGCTCAGGTGTTTGGCTGAATAGCTCAGGTGTGTGGCTGAATAGCTCAGGTGTGTGTGGCTGAATAGCTCAGGTGTGTGTGGCTGAATAGCTCAGGTGTGTGGCTGAATAGCTCAGGTGTGTGGCTGAATAGCTCAGGTGTGTGGCTGAATAGCTCAGGTGTGTGGCTGAATAGCTCAGGTGTGTGGCTGAATAGCTCAGGTGTGTGGCTGAATAGCTCAGGTGTGTGGCTGAATAGCTCAGGTGTGTGGCTGAATAGCTCAGGTGTGTGGCTGAATAGCTCAGGTGTGTGGCTGAATAGCTCAGGTGTCTGACTGAATAGCTCAGGTGTGTGGCTGAATAGCTCAGGTGTGTGGCTGAATAGCTCAGGTGTGTGGCTGAATAGCTCAGGTGTGTGGCTGAATAGCTCAGGTGTGTGGCTGAATAGCTCAGGTGTGTGGCTGGATAGCTCAGGTGTAAAGCAGGTGTCCAACCAGGTGCTCATAGTCTCAGAAGGCACAGAAGAAGGTAATAAGAGACTGCAGTGCAGATTTCATAGTCACGGAGTCACCCGAACTCAGCAGCTCACGCTGATAATTATTATGTTTAATTTTGAATCAATAAAAAATGCAATTCGCCAAAACAGAGATGAACCACAAGGCATTGGCTTAGCAGTATTTTGTTTAAAATTTCGTATCCGAGTCCCGAGTCACTCCGCCTCCCCGTCGTTGCCATCGGCCGCCGCTGCCGCAGCCGAAGGCTCCACAGCCTCCTCGTCATCGGACGGGCCGTCCTCGTCGTCGCCCTCGCCGTCGCCCTGGCCAGCAGTTTTGCCGCGGATTTCAACCAGATCTTCAACTCCGCACATGCGGGTGAGGTGCAGCCGCTCGTGCCGGTTCATGTACGCCCGCAGGGTGGTGCGGCCACGCCAGCCGGCTAGGCAGAGGTCCACGTCCGGCAGCTGTCGGGCGTCCTCGCCGTCTCGCCGATAGTCGATGACGACCGGGCCAAGAGTCAGGGCCCGCCAGGCCGTCCTGGTGGCCTCGGTGAACCGGTCGGAGAACGGCAGCTCGTGCTCAAGCAGCACCAGCAGATCGCAGCGGGGTACCCGGATGCGGCGCAGGGTGATGAAGGGCTCCAGCAGGCTCAGGCCCTCCTGCAGCGGCCTGTAGCCTTTGTACTCGGCGTCGTCGCACACAGAGAAGATCTTGATGCCCATGTTGACGGTCTTGAGCTCCGGGTTGCCCTGCACCAGCCGCCTGGCGCAGTCGTTCACCAGGTACAGGTGCCGCTTCTTGGAGGTCTCGCAGCGGTACAGCACGTTGCCGCAGGGGAACCGGCCGCTGTCGATGCCGAAGGTCTCGGAGATGCCGCGCCACACCGGGTGCTCGGGGCCCATGAACAGGAACGGATCCTCGTTGAAGCGGCGCCGCTTGGACTTCGGCGACTGCGGCCGCCCCGATGAGTCTGCGGCTGCTGCATCACCGGCTGGAGCGTCTGGGAATGTTTTGGAAATGATCCGATGCACCTGACAGTATTGACAGCTGCACCTGACAGTATTGACAACTGCACCTGACAGTATTGACAACTGCACCTGACAGTATTGACAGCTGCGCCTGACAGTATTGACAGCTGCACCTGACAGTATTGACAGCTGCACCTGACAGTATTGACAGCTGCACCTGACAGTATTGACAGCTGCACCTGACAGTATTGACAGCTGCACCTGACAGTATTGACAGCTGCGCCTGACAGTATTGACAGCTGCACCTGACAGTATTGACAGCTGCACCTGACAGTATTGACAGCTGCGCCTGACAGTATTGACAGCTGCACCTGACAGTATTGACAGCTGCACCTGACAGTATTGACAGCTGCGCCTGACAGTATTGACAGCTGCACCTGACAGTATTGACAGCTGCACCTGACAGTATTGACAGCTGCACCTGACAGTATTGACAGCTGCACCTGACAGTATTGACAGCTGCACCTGACAGTATTGACAGCTGCACCTGACAGTATTGACAGCTGCTCCTGACAGTATTGACAACTTTGACTCACACTTTTGACGACTACACCCGACACAACTGACCCTAAGACAGCCTGCATCTGACAACTTTACCAGACACTGCTGACAACCTGTACCTCATGACACTACCATTAATAGGCAATAACACCTGACACCTAAAACTAAAACATCACAGAGCATACCAGGCACCAAAGTGAGCCAGCCTGAAACAGCTGCAAGCGGCAGTGCCGGCTTACCATCTCCAGTGGCCGCTTGAACTGCGCCTCCATCCTGAGCGCAGGCATCCGCAGCAGCCGCTGTGGCCGCCGCCGCGTCCCACTTGGCGGGGTTCATCCAGGGCAGGTGGCGCCGCTTCTCCAGCGCGGCAACGAAGAAGCCGCCGGTGTCCTGCAGGTGGGGCAGCACCCGCATGCAGCGCTCCATCGGCAGGTCTTTGTAGCCTTCGTCAAAGAACGACGGGCGCAGGTAGGCGTGGTCGCGGCCCACAGGCACATCCGAGTACTTCTCAAACAGCGTGCCGTTGGCGCCCATCACCTTCCAGCTGGACAGCCCCGGGAGAGATTTGAAGCCCGGCAGCAAGCGCCTGACGTCCACCTGGCGATTGTACATAGCAACCAATTTCAAGAATTTGAACCTTAACCTATTGTAATTATCTTAGTACCTGAATTAATCTCGCAATCCCACTTAACTATCCCAGAATCTCACTCAGATATCCCAGAATCCCACTCAGCTATTCCAGAATACCACTCAGATATCCCAGAATCCCACTCAGCTATTCCAGAATACCACTCAGATATCCCAGAATCCCACTCAGATATCCCAGAATCCCACTCAGATATCCCATAATCTCACTCAGATATCCCATAATCTCACTCAGATATCCCAGAATCCCACTCAGATATCCCATAATCCCACTCAGATATCCCATAATCCCACTCAGATATCCCATAATCCCACTCAGATATCCCAGAATCCCACTCAGATATCCCAGAATCCCACTCAGATATCCCAGAATCCCACTCAGATATCCCAGAATCCCACTCAGATATCCCATAATCTCACTCAGATATCCCAGAATCCCACTCAGATATCCCATAATCCCACTCAGATATCCCATAATCCCACTCAGATATCCCAGAATCCCACTCAGATATCCCAGAATCCCACTCAGATATCCCAGAATCCCACTCAGATATCCCAGAATCCCACTCAGATATCACATAATCTCACTGTGATATCTCAGACTCTCACTCAGCTATCACAAAATCTTATTCGAAAACCTGCTTAGTTATTACTCAAACCTACCAAGAGGCTGCGGTTAGCCAGCCCCAGCAGCTCACCAGTTCCACAGAGCCCTCAGTCTCCAGCAGCAGCTTGCCCACAACAGCCTCATTCTCTACAGGGTTCAGGCTGCAGGTTGAGTACACAAGCCGGCCGCCAACAGCGAGCAGTTCGAGTCCTCGCTTGAGTATCTTGGCCTGAGTCAGGTGCAGGTTGTTGGCGTGCCCGGGCTTCCAGCGGCGCCAGACGCCGGGATTTTTGCGCGCCGTGCCGTCGCCAGAGCAGGGGACGTCGGCCAGCACGCGGTCGAACAGCAGCGGCGGGCCGTCGGGCTCCAGGCGGAGCCGGGGGAACACGCTGGAGTCGTGGGCGCAGACCACAAAGCAGGGGCTCTGCAGCCTCTTGAGCTGGTGCACCATCATGTAGGCCCGGCGCTGGTCCACGTCATTTGCCACGATTAGGCCTGCAATTGGCGGGAAGCTTGTGTCAGACATTGTGAGGACTTGTGTCAGGAACTTTGACTCTGACTCGTGTCGGACACTGTACTGACTTGTCAGACACTGTACTGACTTGTGTCAGACATTGTACTGACTTGTGTCAGACACTGTACTGTCTTGTCAGACACTGTACTGA
>NIVC01000180.1:82500-147500 GCA_002269645.1 Macrostomum lignano | reverse complement strand
CACCCTTCCTGCCTGACTCTCACACCCGTCATCTCACCCTTCCTGTCTGACTGTCACCATGATCTCACCCTTCCTGCCTGACTGTCACCATGATCTCACCCTTCCTGCCTGACTCTAACACTCGTCATAAAAAAGAGGCTGACTCAAACACAAACAAGAACAAGCTCACTGTCTTCATACATCTGGGTCAGATGCATAAAAATCTATTAGTAGTAATCAGTAAACAGCAATAATTTAAACTGAATTCATCCATATTTACACTGTACACTGTAAATAATATTCATAAGATAATATTCATAATTCTTTATACAACAATCAGAAGCAATCTTCGATAAGAAGGTGGCAGGTAAAATGGTATTATAATAAATCATTTTTGCACAAAAGTGCAATAAGCTTGTGGCTAAAAGTTAATAGAAAAATTATGACAACACAAAAGTCTAAGAAGGAAAAGTTTGTTAGATAAAAATGATTACTTAAATATTAAGCATTGCGCAATGCTAACAAACTATGTGCCTCATACAGATTTAGATTAAAAAGTATATAGGAAAACATAATAAAATGAATAATGGAAATTAATGGAGTTGACTGCACAAAAGTGCGGTAGTTAAGAAAAAACATCATTAGCATGCAACTCAAAAAGCAATCTGTTAGGTAAAGCAAGGTCAGTTTTGTGTTCCTAATGTAAAAATGTAATATGTACATTATAGATAAAATCGATAAAAAAGAACAGATAAGGGTCTATGACCTAGAACGAACTCGGGTAAGAAACCTGAGACTGGTCGTGAAACTGACAATGTGGGAGGCTGACCCAGCAACTGAGGATCTGGGAGGCTGGCTGGCCCAGCAACTGAGGATCTGGGAGGCTGGCTGGCCCAGCAACTGACACTCGGGGAGGCTGGCCCAGCAACTGAGGATCTGGAAGGCTGGCCCAGCAACTGAGGATCTGGGAGGCTGGCTGGCCCAGCAACTGACACTCGGGGAGGCTGGCCCAGCAACTGAGGATCTGGAAGGCTGGCCCAGCAACTGAGGATCTGCGAAACTGGCTGGCCCAGCAACTGACACTCGGGGAGGCTGGCCCAGCAACTGAGGATCTGGGAGGCTGGCACAGCAACTGAGGATCTGGGAGACTGGCCCAGCAACTGAGGATCTGGGAGGCTGGCACAGCAACTGACACTCTGGGAGGCTGGCCCAGCAACTGAGGATCTGAGAGGCTGGCCCAGCAACTGAGGTTCTGGGAGGCTGGCCCAGCAACTGAGGATATGGGAGGCTGGCCCAGCAAATGAGGTTCTGGGAGGCTGGCTGGCCCAGCAACTGACACTCGGGGAGGCTGGCCCAGCAACTGAGGATCTGGGAGGCTGGCCCAGCAACTGAGGATCTGCGAGGCTGGCTGGCCCAGCAACTGAGGATCTGGGAGGCTGGCCCAGCAACTGAGGATCTGGGAGGCTGGCACAGCAACTGAGGATCTGGGAGGCTGGCCCAGCAACTGAGGATCTGGGAGGCTGGTACAGCAACTGACACTCTGGGAGGCTGGCCCAGCAACTGAGGATCTGAGAGGCTGGCCCAGCAACTGAGGTTCTGGGAGGCTGGCCCAGCAACTGAGGATCTGAGAGGCTGGCCCAGCAACTGAGGTTCTGGGAGGCTGGCCCAGCAACTGACACTCTGGGAGGCTGGCCCAGCAACTGAGGTTCTGGGAGGCTGGCCCAGCAACTGAGGATCTGAGAGGCTGGCCCAGCAACTGAGGTTCTGGGAGGCTGGCCCAGCAACTGGGGATCTGGGAGGCTGGCCCAGCAACTGACACTCTGGGAGGCTGGCCCAGCAACTGAGGTTCTGGGAGGCTGGCCCAGCAAATGAGGTTCTGGGAGGCTGGCCCAGCAAATGAGGTTTCGGGAGGCTGGCCCAGCAACTGACACTCTGGGAGGCTGGCCCAGCAACTGAGGTTCTGGGAGGCTGGCCCAGCAACTGAGGTTCTGGGAGGCTGGTCCAGCAACTGACATTCTGGGAGGCTGGCCCAGCAACTGGGGATCTGGGAGGCTGGCCCAGCAACTGAGGATCTGGGAGGCTGGCCCAGCAACTGACACTCTGGGAGGCTGGCCCAGCAACTGAGGTTCTGGGAGGCTGGTCCAGCAACTGAGGATCTGGGAGGCTGGCCCAGCAACTGAGGTTCTGGGAAGCTGGTCCAGCAACTGAGGATCTGGGAGGCTGGTCCAGCAACTGAGGTTCTGGGAGGCTGGCCCAGCAAATGAGGTTCTGGGAGGCTGGCCCAGCAAATGAGGTTTCGGGAGGCTGGCCCAGCAACTGACACTCTGGGAGGCTGGCCCAGCAACTGAGGTTCTGGGAGGCTGGCCCAGCAACTGAGGTTCTGGGAGGCTGGCCCAGCAACTGAGGTTCTGGGAGGCTGGCCCAGCAACTGACATTCTGGGAGGCTGGCCCAGCAACTGGGGATCTGGGAGGCTGGCCCAGCAACTGAGGATCTGGGAGGCTGGCCCAGCAACTGACACTCTGGGAGGCTGGCCCAGCAACTGAGGATCTGGGAGGCTGGCCCAGCAACTGAGGTTCTGGGAGGCTGGTCCAGCAACTGAGGATCTGGGAGGCTGGCCCAGCAACTGAGGTTCTGGGAGGCTGGTCCAGCAACTGACATTCTGGGAGGCTGGCCCAGCAACTGGGGATCTGGGAGGCTGGCCCAGCAACTGAGGATCTGGGAGGCTGGCCCAGCAACTGACACTCTGGGAGGCTGGCCCAGCAACTGAGGTTCTGGGAGGCTGGTCCAGCAACTGAGGATCTGGGAGGCTGGCCCAGCAACTGAGGTTCTGGGAGGCTGGTCCAGCAACTGAGGATCTGGGAGGCTGGTCCAGCAACTGAGGTTCTGGGAGGCTGGCCCAGCAAATGAGGTTCTGGGAGGCTGGCCCAGCAAATGAGGTTTCGGGAGGCTGGCCCAGCAACTGACACTCTGGGAGGCTGGCCCAGCAACTGAGGTTCTGGGAGGCTGGCCCAGCAACTGAGGTTCTGGGAGGCTGGCCCAGCAACTGAGGTTCTGGGAGGCTGGCCCAGCAACTGACATTCTGGGAGGCTGGCCCAGCAACTGGGGATCTGGGAGGCTGGCCCAGCAACTGAGGATCTGGGAGGCTGGCCCAGCAACTGACACTCTGGGAGGCTGGCCCAGCAACTGAGGATCTGGGAGGCTGGCCCAGCAACTGAGGTTCTGGGAGGCTGGTCCAGCAACTGAGGATCTGGGAGGCTGGCCCAGCAACTGAGGTTCTGGGAGGCTGGTCCAGCAACTGAGGATCTGGGAGGCTGGCCCAGCAACTGGGGATCTGGGAGGCTGGCCCAGCAACTGACACTCTGGGAGGCTGGTCCAGCAACTGAGGATCTGGGAGGCTGGTCCAGCAACTGAGGATCTGGGAGGCTGGCCCAGCAACTGAGGATCTGGGAGGCTGGCCAAGCAACTGGGGATCTGGGAGGCTGGCCCAGCAACTGAGGATCTGGATCCAGATAAATAATCCCAGCTATTTGAGAAAACTCCAGCACCCCTCACAGCTTGTAGGGAAAATCGGGCAGCGGCAGCCTCCGCTTAGCAACATATTTGGGAGCCACCGAGTCGAACGGCACGGCCTGGTGCCGCACCCAGTCCAGACAAGCGGGCAGACGGCAGCTCAGCACCCGCAGTAGGCTGGCGCAGTCCTCGATGGCAGAGTGGGCGTCCTCAGGCCGCCAGCCCGCCAGGCGGAAGTGCAGCTCTGTGAGGCCGCAGCGACTGCCGGGCGGCTCCAGCTTGCGAAACAGAGGAAGGGAGTCGCAGCACAGCGGACGAGACTGCAGGCTGCGGATTTTGTGAGTAGCATGCCGCCTTTTTAGTGAGCAATAAGACTGGACTACTGCATTTAGCAAGTAGTGTGATAGGATTCTTTTGTAAGAGTTATTTGCGGTTATATAGTGAGTAGTATGGTGGGCTATTTAGTGAGTAGTATGGTGGGCTATTTAGTGAGTAGTATGGTGGGCTATTTAGTGAGTAGTATGGTGAACTATTTAGTGAGTAGTATGGTGAACTATTTAGTGAGTAGTATGGTGAACTATTTAGTGAGTAGTATGGTGGGCTATTTAGTGAGTAGTATGGTGGGCTATTTAGTGAGTAGTATGGTGGGCTATTTAGTGAGTAGTATGGTGGGCTATTTAGTGAGTAGTATGGTGGGCTATTTAGTGAGTAGTATGGTGGGCTATTTAGTGAGTAGTATGGTGGGCTATTTAGTGAGTAGTATGGTGGGCTATTTAGTAAGTAGTATGGTGGGCTATTTAGTGAGTAGTATGGTGGGCTATTTAGTGAGTAGTATGGTGGGCTATTTAGTGAGTAGTATGGTGGGCTATTTAGTGAGTAGTATGGTGGGCTATTTAGTGAGTAGTATGGGCTATTTAGTGAGTAGTATGGTGGGCTAATTAGTGAGTAGCATGGTGGGCTAATTAGTGAGTAGTATGGTGGGCTATTCAGTAGGGTAGTATGTTGGTGGGCTAGGCCAAAGCCTTGTCAAAAAGCGCCGTGACCTCACCTGACCCCCACAGCATCCAGCTCGCTCCTGAGCAGCGGGAAGTCGAACTGCAGCCCATTGTGCGCCATCAGCACGACGGGAGGCTCCAGCCGGCTCAGGAAGGCGTCAATCAGAGCGGCGGCGTTCCTGTCGAACTCTTTCTGCCGCTCGAGAGCCACGTTGTCAAGGCGCGTCAGGTCGGCGGCGGCCGGGTGGACTGGCTGCATGGGGTGGAACACCAGGCACAGGCTGTTCATCACGCGGGGAAGCCGCGACGCTCTCGGCGGCTGCGAGCCGACGCCAGCAGCGTCTCCGTTGCCATTAGCAACCGGGCTGGCGGAAACAGCGGCCGCCTCAGCCGCCTCAAGCAGGTTGAAGGTGTGCACAGCCAGCATGGCGAGCTCCGTGATGCGCTGCCGGCCCTCCATCCCGGTGGTCTCCAGGTCCAGCATCACCAGGGTGCCCGATGCTGCATCGGTGACGGCTTTTGATGCAGCTGTTGGATATGAAGTTACTGCTGGCTTCTCGTCAGATGCTGGCGCCTCCTGAGCCGCTGTTGGCGCCTCCTGAGCCGCTGTTGGCGCCTCCTGAGCCGCTGCTGGCGCCTCCTGAGCCGCTGCTGGCGCCTCCTGAGCCGCTGCTGGCGCCTTCTGAGCCGCTGCTGGCGCCTCCTGAGCCGCTGCGGGCGCCTCAAGAGTACTTTCTATTAAGGCGGCGGCAGCGGCTGGCGCAGCCTATAACAAAGGCAAAGTGACATATGCTGCTTTTAGCCAAAATTAAAAAGAATATGCTGTTTTAAAACTAAGACTAATCGCAGACAAAGACTTAAAGGAGATAAACAGTAAACACAGCTTTGACAAAGACCTATCCATGAACTTTTGTAGATCCATACTCCGGTGCAAAGACAAATAAAGAAACAAAAATTCGACATTTTACGCAGAATTTTAACATCAAAATCCAATACTAGCTACTAATTTATTTAATATGTGAGATCAACAGTAGTATAAAGCGTCAATTTAAAACAAGAATAAAGACTTGATTAACAAGGCACAGCGAAAGGCACAGCAGTGAAACGCAACCTAAAAAATCTATAAGCAAAAATGTAAAAAATGTAAACAGCACCAACCAGTATTGTGAGGAGGCGTTGGTATATAAAAGTACTTCAGTACTCAGTACAGGAGCACAGGAAAACTCTTTTCTAACAGCCATGGATTCAAAACTTGGACTCCTCAGTAACAAAATTGTGCCCCCGTCAAGGCTGGAAGCGGAACACCTTCATCCAGCCGTCGCCAGAACCGGTGAACAGCAGGTCCTGCAGCAGCGAGATTGAGGTCACACTGTCTCGGTGCCGTTCCGTCTGCTGGAGCAGCACGGCGCCCTCCACCGGGTCGCTGTGTAACTCGGCTCCGCCCAGGCTGCGATGGCGCGAGTCCAGCAAGCGCCAGATTTGCAGCGAGCCGTTCTGGCAGCCAGCGATGGCGTAGGCGCTGTCCGGCACCCAGGAAAGGCAGCAGAGACCGGCGCCGCCCGCTATGCAGGCCTGTGGGTGTGCGGTTTGTGGGATTGGAGTGGGATAGGTGTGGGATTAGTGTGGGGCAGGTGTGAGGCAGGTGTGGAGTTAGTGTGAAGCAGGTGTGGAGTTAGTGTGGGGCAGGTGTGGGGTTGGTGTGGGGCAGGTGTGGGGCAGGTGTGGGGCACGTGTGTGGCAGGTGTGGGGTTGGTGTGGGGCAGGTGTGGGATTAGTGTGGGGTGGGGCAGGTGTGGGGTTGGTGTGGGGCAGGTGTGGGGCAGGTGTGGGGCAGGTGTGGGGTTAGTGTGGGGCAGGTGTGGCGTTGGTGTGGGGCAGGTGTGGGGTTAGTGTGGGGCAGGTGTGGGGCTGGTGTGGGGCAGGTGTGGGGTTAGTGCGGGGCAGGTGTGGGGTTGGTGTGGGGTTAGTGTGGGGCAGGTGTGGGGTGGGTGTGGGGCAGGTGTGGGGTTGGTGTGGGGCAGGTGTGGAATCAAAACCCACCTGAAAGCGGCCAGAGACAGCGCAGAAGAGCCACAGCGACTGTCCGGGCTGGCCGGTGCCAACCAGAATTCGTTCCTCAGTGACAGTCAAGCAGGTGATGTCGGTCAGCAGCTGGTGGCGGTAGCGCTGATGCCAGGCTGGTAGGTCCTGTTGCAGCGGCGGCTGCTGAGGCGGCTGCTGGCGCACCAGGAACCGGTGCAGCTCCGTCTCGCAGGCGCACAGCAGGGCGCCGCGGCAGGCGTCGAAAGTCAAGCAGCGAACCGACTGGCGAGGCGTGATGGCCACGGTCTGCAGGTAGCACAGGTTGCTGGACTTCCACACCTGTGCAGGAGGGGTGGGGCTTTTAGAGAGCCGCTGGTCACGTGACTGACTGGCACACCGGCTCCTATATATAGCAGCAGTGTGCAGAGAGCCGCTGGTCACGTGACTGACTGGCACACCGGCTCCTATATATAGCAGCAGTGTGCAGAGAGCCGCTGGTCACGTGACTGACTGGCACACCGGCTCCTATATATAGCAGCAGTGTGCAGAGAGCCGCTGGTCACGTGACTGACTGGTAAAGCAAGTCATATTATTTTGCAATAATTGCGTAACCATTTAACACAGATTATAAGAAATTCACATCGTTTCTTTTCTTCCTACTCGCTAGTAGGGGATGTCTGATGCTAATAACTGCAATAACAGAATATATAAATAAGGTAAAATCAGCTCGCCTTGAGCTCGCCGCGGCTGCCGCTGAACAGGAGGCCGCCGGGGCTGGCGGCGACGGCCGTGATGCAGGCCGAGTGGGCGCCAGGCTCCGTCTTGACCCGCTTGATGTCGGTGGCGAAGCGGGCCAGCTGCAGCAGGCTGCCGTCTCTGCAGCCCACGAACACGTACACTGGCAGGCGGCAGGCGCACACGAAGCTGTCTGAGTACTGCGCATCGCCCAGCCGCTCCACAGCTCTGGCGTTGCCGGCGTGGCCGGAGCACAGCTGCTGGATGTTCCACGCCACGATGGCTCCGGTGGAGTCCAGCGACACCAGGCGGAACTGTTCCGGAATGAGCAGCAGAGACACGACCCGGCTGCTGTGCCAGGTGAGGTCCGCCAAGCAGGTGAGGTAGGAGGAGCGGGGATTCTGCGGAGAGAAATTCCAACACAATTTGAGAACAGTAAATGCTGTGCTCATCTTTCTTATCGGGACTGAAGTTAAACGCATGGAAAAGGCGGTCAACTGACACTCACTGCTGGCAAGCCATTCAGCCGCGCCGTTCCCACTGGCATGGAAGGCGACCGGCTGAGAGCGCCTCTTGCTGCCGCCGCCACCGCCACTGCTCCTCCGCCCTCGACAACTTCGCCGCCGCCGCCCCCGAAATCGAAGACATCGACGCTTCGCCTGGAGCGCACGTTGAATCCATCAGCAGCAGTAGAGGCAGAGGCAGCATTCGCCGCCGCAACCGCTGAAACAGCCGACCTTGTCGACGCCGTTCTTGACGTAGCCCTGGACGGTGCCGATATGGCCGAGGCTGCCGTCGCCGCTACTGGTGGCACGGGTGGCGCTGCCATCAGGCTGGGCTTCGCGTCCGACGCTGCTGCGGTTGGCGCTGCGGCTGGCGCAGTCTGAGCTACTGCTGACGCCGCGGAGTCCAGCGCCGCATCAAGACAGTCCAGCTGGCTGGTCAGGCGGCTCTCAACGGAGCGCAGCTGCTGCTCCAGGCTGGCCAGGGTGGCCAGGGTCTCCGACTGGCGGACCGACAGGCCGTCCAAGATTTCCCGTGGAGCGAGCTCTGGAAACAGGTGAAAACGAATTCTGTGATAGTCTATGGTTAGGTTATCGATAGTGTCGGGAGGGTGTGGAGTAGTCTTTGGTTGGTGTCGGATAGTCTTTGGTTGGTGTGGGATAGTTTATGGTTGGTGTGGGGTAGTTTATGGTTGGTGTGGAATAGTCTATGGCTTAGTGTGGGACAGCCTGCCCCTGACCTCTAAAAGCCACCCATCCAGAAAGCACTCACCCAGAAAGCGGAAGATGCAATCCTGAGCGTGCCGCTGCAGGTCCCGATGGCTGCAGCCCCTGCAGTTGACGGTGTCGAAGGGACACGGCGCCGGACGGAATTCGCAAGAGGATATGTGCTGCTCCAGATCCACTGCCGAGGTTGGGAAGGACAGGCGAGGAAATCTAGTTTAGAACTGTTAATTTATGATACAGTTAAGCACTACTAACCTACTGTTAGTAGTCTGAAATTTATTTCCGCAATCTAGTATTTTATGAGCTCCCTAATCAGTGACATTGGCCACTGTCACGTGACACGAGAAAAGCTAGCTACACAAAGCTGTACTCACGCAGCGACAGCTCGGCATTGCAGCCATTGGGGTCCGCAGTCAGGTCCAGGCTGGTCGGCAGGAACTGCGCCTGCGCCTGCTGGCTGGGCGTCAGCTTGAAATGGTAGATGCAGTGCACGGTCAGCTCCTCCACCTCCTCGCTGATGTCTCTGCCAATGCGTCAAAGATGAATTATAGAATGGTCTATTGGGACTGCGCAAATGACTTTCCATTTATTGTGTTGTCAGGCAAACAATTTTTCATGTTTGGCACAAACCCAAGGATGCATGACGATAGTTTAGCTAATACTTGATCAAAATTCTGACACATGCAACATTTTTCTGACGCAAACAGCCGCGATCTGGGTGACAAAAACTACAGGCCAACTGACACGACTACAATCTGCCTGGCAACTAAATTTATAATCTGACTGACACAACTACCACCTGTCTGACACCAACTAAAATCTGTCTATCACAAAACTACAATCTGCCTGACACCAACTACAATCTGCTTGGTAGAAACTACAATATGCCTGGTACAAGCTACAATCTGACTGACAGATACCACCAACTGCATGACACAAACTAGCATCTTCCTGACACAAACTTGCATTTGCCTGACACAAACTACCATTTGCCTGACACATTAGCATTTGGCTGACACAAACTAAAATCTGTCTGACACAAACTGAAATCTATCTGACACAAACTACTATTTGCCTGACACAAACTACAATCTATCTGACACAAACTACTATTTGCCTGACACAAACTACAATCTATCTGACACAAACTACCATTTGCCTGACAGAAACTACAATCTATCTGACACAAACTACAATCTGTCTGACACAAACTACAATCTATCTGACACAAACTGCAATCTGACAGAAACTACTATTTGCCTGACGCAAACTACAATCTGTCTGACACAAACTACAATCTGTCTGACACAAACAACAATCTATCTGACAGAAAATACTATTTGCCTGACACAAACTACAATCTATCTGACACAAACTACAATCTGTCTGACACAAACAACAATCTATCTGACAGAAACTACAATCTGTCTGACACAAACTGAAATCTATCTGACACAAACTACTATTGGCCTGACACAAACTACCATTTGCCTGACAGAAACTACAATCTATCTGACACAAACTACTATTTGCCTGACACAAACTACAATCTATCTGACACAAACTACAATCTGTCTGACACAAACTACAATCTATCTGACAAACTAAAATCCATCTGACACAAACTGAAATTCATCTGACACAAACTACAATCTATCTGACACAAACTACAATCTGTCTGACACAAACTACAATCTGTCTGACACAAACTACAATCTGTCTGACACAAACTACAATCTGTCTGACACAAACTACAATCTGTCTGACACAAACTACAATCTGTCTGACACAAACTACAATCTGTCTGACACAAACTACAATCTATCTGACACAAACTGAAATCTATCTGACACAAACTACTATTTGCCTGACACAAACTACAATCTATCTGACACAAACTACTATTTGCCTGACACAAACTACAATCTATCTGACACAAACTACCATTTGCCTGACAGAAACTACAGACAGACACAATTTGCCTGACAGACACAAACTACCATTTGCCTGACAGAAACTACAATCTATCTGACACAAACTACAATCTATCTGACATAAACTACAATCTATCTGACACAAACTGAAATCTATCTGACACAAACTGAAATCCATCTGACACAAACTACAATCTATCTGACAAACTGCAATCTGTCTGACACAAACTTCAATCTATGACACAAACTACAATCTATCTGACACAAACTACAATCTATCTGACAAACTACAACCTATCTGACACAAACTACAATCTATCTGACACAAACTACAATCTATCTGACAAACTACAATCTGTCTGACACAAACTTCAATCTATGACACAAACTACAATCTATCTGACACAAACAACAATCTATCTGACACAAACTACAATCTATCTGACAAACTACAATCTATCTGACACAAACTGAAATCCATCTGACACAAACTGAAATCTATCTGACACAAACTGAAATCCATCTGACACAAACTGAAATCCATCTGACACAAACTCAAGTCCCAAGCCCGCACCTGTTCGGCACGGAGGACTCGGGCACGAGGCCGCTGCCGCACTGCGGGCAGACAGATGGCTGCGGGTCAGCGGGATCGAACTGCAAGCGGGTGTAGCAACCGCTGCACAGGGTGTGGCCGCACTGGTTGACCCGTGGCTCCCGATAAACTCCGCGGCAGACGCGGCAGATCAGGTGAGCCGGGGCGCGTGAGTGAAGAGGCGGCTGTTCATGGCTGCCGCTGGCTGGCGGAGGCGAGTCGCAAGGCTTCAAGCCAGTGCTGGGGATAAATATGATTAATAACTGCAGCAGGGATAATTTATAATGCACTTATGCAGCAGTATCATTTACTATGCCAAGAATTTACATTGCTTAGTGAGCTATTGCTATGAGCCCTATGTGATACCTGACCGATTCCCCACGAGGCCACCTGAGCAATTCCCCATGAGGCCCAATGACACACCTGAGCAATTCCCCTTGAGGCCCAATGACACACCTGAGCAATTCCCCTGGAGGCCCAATGACACACCTGAGCAATTCCCCTGGAGGCCCAATGACACACCTGAGCAATTCCCCTGGAGGCCCAATGACACACCTGAGCAATTCCCTATGAGGCCCAATGACACACCTGAGCAATTCCCCATGAGGCCCAATGACACACCTGAGCAATTCCCCTTGAGGCCCAATGACACACCTGAGCAATTCCCCATGAGGCCCAATGACACACCTGAGCAATTCCCCATGAGGCCCAATGACACACCTGAGCAATTCCCTATGAGGCCCAATGACACACCTGAGCAATTCCCCATGAGGCCCAATGACACACCAGAGCAATTCCCCATGAGGCCCAATGACACACCTGAGCAATTCCCCTGGAGGCCCAATGACACACCTGAGCAATTCCCCATGAGGCCCAATGACACACCTGAGCAATTCCCCTTAAGGCCCAATGACACACCTGAGCAATTCCCCTGGAGGCCCAATGACACACCTGAGCAATTCCCCATGAGGCCCAATGACACACCTGAGCAATTCCCCTTGAGGCCCAATGACACACCTGAGCAATTCCCCATGAGGCCCAATGACACACCTGAGCAATTCCCCTTGAGGCCCAATGACACACCTGAGCAATTCCCCATGAGGCCCAATGACACACCTGAGCAATTCCCCTGGAGGCCCAATGACACACCTGAGCAATTCCCCTTGAGGCCCAATGACACACCTGAGCAATTCCTCTTGAGGCCCAATGACACACCTGAGCAATTCCTCTTGAGGCCCAATGACACACCTGAGCAATTCCTCTTGAGGCCCAATGACATACCTGGGAAAATCCACTGGAACCTCAGCGACGTTTCCAAATGGGCGCACCCAATGACCTAACACAGACTGCTTCTAGCTAATTAGGTAAAAAACGAAAAAATAACAGCCATTTAGGCAGACAATATTTTGTCAGAATTGAATATCAGACGAAGTCAACAACACAATCCGGCCTCCGCAACCTGAAGTGCTGAACTGCGCCAACGCATATTTTAGCTTCTCTTGTCATCAGGAGAGGCTGCACAGTATATCGATGTTGAATTTACAGGCAAAGCATTGCTTTTAGAAGATAGAGAGAGATAATGTCAATTGTAACACTCGGTTGGGTTCGGGAGTTGATCGGGTGGGAGGTCATGTAAGAATGAAATTCAAATACGGAACACACTGCAGGGGTGAAAATTCCTTATTTATAGCAAAACTGCATCAAGGACAGGAAAATGAGAGGAACTTGTATGACAACTATTGACATTAATTTATTACAGCTTAATACAAAAATTACAACAAAAAATTATTCAGCGCACAAGCTCGCCTAACTACTAACAACAGTTTTCAGTAGCATAGTAAACATCTTGTATTTGTGTCAGATGGGGCACTTGGTGGTTTTTTGTAGTTATTTGTAGTTTGAAATAGATTAGCAATCCAGTCCATTGTTAAGTAATTAGTGGTGTAGATTATCAATACATTTTGAAATAAAAAGTACATCTGGCTCTGTTTGATAAAACGGCAGAGCGCTTAACAAGGGTCAGGTTTATATTGCAATGCTACAATTATTGGAATGAAATTACTATTTTCGATATTTTAATTGTAAAACTATTTTCAAGCCAAAAGTTGAGAATATTAATTGACAAGTTAACAAGGCAGGAGACAATGCTTTAATAACATAACATAAAGTATAGAACACACTGCAAATATGGGAGAGAGAAGGGATTCCAACTGACAAATGTCAATCCCTCAGAAGAAAATTAGCCTGGCCTTCTAAGCACTGTCAAGCATAACATTGAATCACGGTGCAGCGCTAAGCAGAGTTGAGATGAGGACAGGTTTACAGCATCAACACGGGCCAAGATCTCAGCGCTCCTCGGGCTCAGACCATTTGTGATGCTTCACATTGGGCGCCAGGTGAACAATGCGCACGTGAACCGCCTGGTATTTCTCGTTCTTCGGCGGCACCAAAATCATCTTGTACTCAACTTCGTCTCCGGGCATCGGCACGAATTCCTCCTCGATGTCGGAGATGTGCACGAATAGGGCGGTCTTGCTGTCGCCCTCGGATGGCACGATGAACCCGTGGCCCTGCAGTGCGCGAGGGGGGCGCCACTGCAGAGTTGCTATTTAGGGCAATGTCTAGGGGGGATTCTTAAGGACAATGTCTGGTGGCGACTTTTGAGGACAACATCTGGTGGCGATTCTTGAGGACAATGTCTAGGGGGGATTCTTGAGGACAATGTCTGGTGGCGACTCTTGAGGACAACATCTGGTGGCGATTCTTGAGGACAATGTCTGGTGGCGATTCTTGAGGACAATATCTAGGGGGGATTCTTGAGGACAATGTCTGGTGGCGATTCTTGAGGACAATGTCTGGTGGCGATTCTTAAGGACAATGTCTGGGGATGATTCTTGAGGACAATGTCTGGGGGTAATTCTTGAGGACAATGTCTGGTGGCGATTCTTAAGGACAATGTCTGGGGATGATTCTTGAGGACAATGTCTGGGGGTAATTCTTGAGGACAATGTCTGGTGGCGATTCTTAAGGACAATGTCTGGGGATGATTCTTGAGGACAATGTCTGGGGGTAATTCTTGAGGACAATGTCTGGTGGCGATTCTTAAGGACAATCAATGTCTGGTGGCGATTCTTAAGGACAATGTCTGGGGATAATTCTCTAGGCCAACGTCTTTGAACTGTAAATTGGGTCAGATTGGGCCACAAGAATTAACCCACCTTATTCCTGCAGAATTCGCGAACTACACCGCGAAAAGTCGGGCCCCGTCGGGCTTGTTCACTCTGAGACAGGGTCCTGCTGCGCCTGGTGACAATGGGGCTGGGCAGCGAGAACTGCCGATCTGTGGCGCTGCAGGGGCTGCCAACTGGGGGCTGCTGCTGGGACGGCTTCTCTTCATGGCTGTCCGACATATTTCTGACTGCTCCTGCCACTTGTTTGTTTTAAATATTTTATGACTGAGATGGTATGTGAAACTGTAAATGACAGAAAATCAATGAAATGTTATTAGATGTTAAACTTATATTCTTTAAATTATTTACTGTTCTATTTTTACAGTCCATGTTGTCTTTGCTTTTGATGGTATTTCTCAGTTTTTTTGCAAAAATTTCTTTGTTCTTATATTGCCTTTAATTTTTAAGGCCAATACCCACTATGTGCCATGCAGTACTTGCACACCTATTACATATGTGCCTTGATAGACTTATTCCAACAGGGCACCCCAATAGACTGTCTTCTGATTGTACTTCAAGTTAGCATCAGAAATGAAAGTCTGAGATGTTTATCTACTAACACAATTCTTGTCACTTGTACTGCCTCAGAGTTATCATCTCAAAGTTATTGCAGGTAGTATAGGTAAAAGTAAGAAAGAATGTTTAGCTGCTAACAGAATTTTTGTCACTTGTACCGCCTGAGTTATCATCTCAAAGTTATTGTAGGTAGCATAGGTGAAAGTAAGAAAGTAGTGACTTTAAAACAATGAGATGTACAAGTTGCCAAAAAGTCATTTGAGTCAATTTAAGACATTTTATTGTTTGCAATTCTGCAATGACTCTAGAATAGTCAACAATTTTTTGTTATAATGAGAAAAAATGGGCCTTATAAGAAAAATACATTATAAAGCAAACAAGTATTTAAAAAATGACTTTAAAAACATTATAACTTATTATTATTTGACCAAATTTTACAAATGAAGTATCAAAATGATTATGTCACAAAGTTCTAAAATATCAAAAAAATAAATAAATAAATTGGCAATCCCACACTTTTGTTGAATAAATTATTTTGAATTTAAAAACTCTTCAATATAGCCTAGGCATTGAATAGAGCATTGCTTATGCCATGTATGATTGCATGTTACAAAACTTTCATTTTATTTGAAATGTGCCTAGGTGCCTTTACACTTAATGACTAGTTTAGACCATAGACTAATGCTATGTCAAAGCCATGTCAACCATATTTTCTCTTGGGCTCAAAAAATAGACTAGACCTATACCATGTTAGTCTTATATTAGGCCTATATATTATTCTGAGATATACATTTGTTAGTGTGTTTTATTATAGATAAGAATTCTGATATGTTGCTATTTACACAAATTTGAAGTCAAAATAGGGCCTAAATTATCAAATGAAAATATAAATATAAAATTGTGAAAAATCAAAAACTTTAAAATTTCAAAAAAATTTTCTTGTGTGATATGCTATAAAGACAATAGCAATTAGGGCCTAACTTTATACTCATAATTATATTGAACTATCTTGTAGCAAAATATCAATATCTAGTATTGAAATATTTAATGCTTAATGTTTGCTAAAAAAACCTAGCCCCAGATGGTCACACATTGTTGGATAGGCCTAAGTTATGTTTAGGCCCCTACTTAACCTCACAACACTGAGTTGTGAGGTCACTTGCAGAACTTTTTGATAGAAGTGTTAGAAGAAGTGTTACAGAAGAATAGAACAAAAGCTTATGCCAAAAAATCTATACAGTAGTAAGGCCAGAAAATTTTAAAAACTTTATGCCTGAAGACGACAAGACATTGAATTTAAAATCTCAACATTTATTTTTAAAAATGATATGCATTAAAGCAAGCATGATGTAAGATGTTGATATGCTATTGAGATATGATGTTAGGCATAATGTTATTATATAAAGTAAATATATATATATAAGTTTTGCATTTGAGTTGGCAGCCGTCTATGAGGAGATACGCGTTAAACCCGGTCTACCGGTCGATCGATCTATTCAGCTTTAGATATAAGAGTTCTGTTCTGAATCTTTCAGAATAAGTATACATCTCACTCTCAAACTCAATCATCCGCGACGCCATTCCAAGATACTGTAACGTCGTCGCTTCTGTATTGAAAATGTTCAATTTCGTATTTATGTTTTTTTGCAATTAATATTTAAAACTATATCTATTTTGGTCTAATGTTTGTAACTTATTTTTTAGTTACTTTCCTCATTTGGTTTAATTTTGTTTTTCTATTTTCAATTAGTGCAGTTATTCAAATTTTGCTTCTTGATAGTTTTTGTGTAGAGTCCTGCGCTCTGTGTGTTGGTCTTAGTTCCCGTAGGCTGGGTGGCATTAACATTATATTATCGTCTCAGGTTACCCTTTGGTAATAGTTGGCATTGCCATACTGCTTCTGACCTACTCACCATTATTCAGACTAGCAATTGAGTTGTTAAATTAATAATACGTATATTGGCCTAGGACAAGATCAACACTCAGACTCAGCACGCGCACGCGCATCAGTCCCATGTTCTCGAACTAAATAAACTCGTCACATAAATTTGGAGGGTCCCACCGAATTCGTCGAACTCGCATCAGCTCGGATTCAGCTCACATACGGCTATATGCCATCAAGTATCTGCAGCAGTGCACAGGTACTCTAAAACCAAGTGGCAAGTGTTCCTGCATCCAACAGCGAGAGCGAGACAAACCCCCGCCATCACGTGACCGCGAGTCACCCCTTAGCTGGCCAACCAGAAGCTACCTGCCCGACTGCCTGCAAGTTTTCGTCCTTTGGGGTTGCGCGCAACGATACCCCTGTCAGAATCAACGCCAGTCAGAGTCAGCCAATCGAGACTGCACTACAAGTACAAGCGCCAAGAGACCAACTGACCAACAACAAATTGAGCTTAAGCCGGGAGGCCAAGCCAACGCCGGCGGCAACCCAGGACTACACCGAATCACGTGGCAGTGGCAGGAGACCAGCTAGGTGAGGGAGTTTTCTTAGTATTCAACTCTGCATAGGAACATAGGGCCTGTCTGGCAGAGCCAGTATAATATTTTCTGGGTTAGTCTAATTTTTCTAGGAATTGTAGTGAGGCTCTTTAACTCTGCCAGACTTCTTTCGTGTTTTTATTATCTGGCCTTTCCTCTCGCCACTCTCTGGCAAAGCAATATCTGTCATATCTCGTCTCCTAATGTCCTCTTCTAACGAAGAAAGTGATGAGGCCTTGTCGCCCAATGGGGCTGCTGGCCAGGGCCAGCAGGTTTTACAGTTGCAGACAGAGAGTAGCACATCAACGCCACCTGAAGCTGGTGCCTCAAGCCAACAGGCTGCACAGGTTGGAGACACAAGTAGGGATGCGAAACCACCACATGGTATGGCAGAGCAGTCAGACTTAAATAAGGTCCTCCAGACTCTAACAATGATCCTAGAGAAAACTTGTGACAGAGAGGCTTCCGCAGCAGCTGAGAAACTTTCAAACTCGAGCCCAAAGCTACGACCACCACCACCCTTTCAACCCCAAATGAATTTCGAACTATGGGAGACACAGTTTCTGACTTATGTTGAAGCTCATCATGTCCCAACACCTCAGCAACCAGCTGTCCTATTGTCAATGCTCGCACCTGAGTGCCAATAATTCATTTTTAACAACTCTCTGCACCGCGAGTCCATTCAAACTGCACTAAAAAGTCTGAAAGATCGATTCACAGATTCGGGAACAGAACACAAAAGCTACTTAGAGCTTGCGGTTGCCGAACAGTTAAACTCGGAAACAACACAGGAGTTCTTTGACAGACTAACAAGACTATCAAAGTCTGCTAATCTTAAAAAACCTACCGCCGAACCCTTGGTGCGAGCTCGGTTTTGCTATGGTCTGAGAGATAAGGGTCTTGCTGAAAGACTGATCCTCCTGGGTCAAGAAAACCCAACATGGTCTGCTGAAGATTTAGCAAAAAAGGCCAGGGAAATTGCCGGTGTCAAGAAGCTCTTATCTAGTGAAGTAACTCCAGTCATCAGAGCTGCCGCCCCTGACAGAACAGCAGAATTAGAAGCCCGAATCCGCGAGCTTGAAAAACTAGTTCAACAGAATCAGACCACTCAGTCTTCAGATCATAATTCAAAAGATTTTCAGAACTTTCCTTCACAAGTGCCGCCTGTCAATCTGGGACAATCTGGCCAGTACAAGAACAGTAGTCGTTGGTCTAAATCCCCTAAGCGATGCAATCGGTGCAGCGACCATGACCATTTAACTGCGGACTGCCCGAAACCACCGCCCTCCAATGGGGTAGGGGCAGGTGGAAGACCAACTGGTATGGCCCCAATGATGGAAATAGGAACCATAACGGTTTGGAAAGGTGGATTTGGCTTTATCCAGCCAAGTCAGATGCCAGACTCCCTCTTTTGCCATTATTCCAGCCTTGACAACGAGTTAAAACAGGTTGCAAACAGCCATCAGTTAGTAGGCACAACTGTGCAATTCTTACGCCGAGCAGATCCTGGTCACAAACATGATAGAGCAGTAGGGGTCTGTCGCTACCAAATGCCTGTCCGATGTGACCAATCCTGGGCGGCCGATACTCCAGTCGAGTCTAGTATGTTTGTGCAGTTGGGAATTGGAGACAACAAGGTCATCGCTTGCCTTGATTCAGGTTGCAATGCAAGCGTCATGGGCACCAAAGTCAGAGACCAACTGATTGCAAACGATCCAATCAACAATACATTTATTCCTGCTAGAAAATACCAAGCTGCAACAGCATTTAATGGTACCTCGACACAGATTCTAGGCACCCTACACTGTGAAGTCCCCTATTGCAGCGCATGGCTTAAGTACGCCAGACGCCTGCACAACCTGCGCCACGCTGTGAAATGACTTACCTGTGAAAGAAACCCTAAAGCAAAATTAACGCAGTTTTGGGTAAACGGCAGGAGTAACTATGACTGTCTTATCAAGCCTAAATGCCTCGGCATCTAATTAGTACCGCGCCGCGCCGTACTAATCGCCGCGCGCCGTACGCGCCGCGCCGCGCCGTATTAGATCCGCGCCGGACGCCGTCCGCCAAAATGCCCATGCGCTGCAATCAGGGTGAAGTCAAGCTGGGCAAAATATCACAGACTCACGTGTTCCTAGTCACAGAAGGTCAAGTTACAGACGTCCTCTTAGGAATAGACTTTATGAGAGGTTTTAACGTGAACCTGCTTGTTGCAGATGGTCAGGTAACTGTAGCGGGCGAAGTGGTACCTGTGATTGAAGGCGATCGGGGAGTCTTTCAAGCTCGCAGAGTCACTGCAGCTTGCAACGTGCAGTTACCCCCCAGATCAGAGACCATGGTGCCAAGCCGAGTCATTGGTGCAGATCCTGGCTCTCCTGGATTCCTGGGCACCAAGCTCTTTTGTTCTGACTCGGAATTCTTTGTGGCTCATTCTGTGGATAGTGTGAGCAGCACTGGTCATGTCCTGGTACGCCTATTGAATAGTGGCAACCAGCCGTCCGAAATTGCTGCGGGACAGGAGATCGCCTCCTTTCAAAGCTTAAGAGTTGGTGAGACCATCTCGCACACTGCTCTCACCGAGAAGGACTTCTCAGTTAGCAGTTCCAAAGATCTGGGAACCAAGCTTGCTAAACTTCCTGACCCTGATCTTGGCACAGCATCTTGGCTAAAGAAGCAGTTCAAACTAGAAGAGTCCACCCTGTCAGAAACCCAGTTGACAATAACATTAAAACTGTTAAACTATTTCCTCAGTGCGATATCTAAAAGTGACACGGATTTAGGGAAAACACACCTTCACGAGATGGCTATTGAGCTCAACGAACCAACCTGCCGACCCATCTCGCAACCCTCAAGACGCACAACACCAGCGCAAAAAGAATTTTTAGATCGGCACATAAACCAGCTAATTGAACAAGGAGTAATCGAAGAAAGCAACTCAGAATGGGCTTCTCCCATAGTCTTAGTTAGGAAAAAAGACGGCTCGCAGCGCCTTTGCATTGATTACCGTAGTGTCAACAAAGTCATAAAACCGTGCACCTTTCCGCTGCCTCTAATAGAGGAGTCCTTTGATAGCTTAGCGGGGTCAAAGGTATTCTCAAGTTTAGATCTTACATCTGCCTACTGGCAGGTAGGTATCCGAGAACAGGACCGTGATCTCACGGCCTTCACATGTCCCCAGGGGACCTATCGCTGGAAAGTTGTCCCATTCGGGATAAAAACAGCCCCAGCGAACTTTGCCAAGTTGATGCACAAAGTTTTCCGACCTTTATTAATGCGCGTCAGCCTCATCTACTTGGACGACATCATTATAAAAGCCAGAGACAATGACGAAATGATCGTCCACCTGGCCCTTGTCCTTTGGCAACTTAAAAAGGCCAATCTAAAAATCAAGCCATCGAAATGTGAACTTTTTAAGGATCGAGTTCGTTTCTTAGGATTCGTCGTCTCCTCCCAGGGCATAGAAGCAGATCCGACTAAGATCGACGCTGTTAGAAACTGGTGCAAGCCAACAGACAAGAGGCAATTACTAGCTTTTCTTGGATTCGCGAATTACTACAGGAAATTTGTAGCTCGATTTTCTGTAATCGCATCTCCTCTGTATTCGTTGGCCAAAGGGTCATCAAAATTCTGCTGGCTCGAACATCACGACAGAGCATTTGAAGAGTTGAAGGCCAATTTATGTGCTCCTCCAGTTCTAGCATATCCTGACCTCAAGCCGTCAGCTGGGCCCTTCATCTTGGACTGTGACTCCTCGCTCGAAGGAGTTGGCGGAGTATTGTCACAAGAAGGCCCAGATGGACAAGAGCACGTTGTGGCGTACGCGTCCAAGAAATTCACGCACTCCCAGCGGAACTATTGTGCTACTATGCGCGAACTACTTGGCTTGGTCATTATGTTAGAACACTTCAGAACGTACCTCTTGGACCGCAGTTTTCTGGTGCGTTCCGATGCAGCAGCCTTGCAGTGGCTGCACACCAAAAAACATAGCACGGGCATGCTAGCTCAGTGGCTGGCAACCATTGACGTCTACAACTTTAAGGTATGTCAGACACCACTGGAACGACTTGCGGAGTATGACTTCTCAGTGGAGCATCGTCCTGGCCGTGATCATGTTAACGCGGATATGCTCAGCCGCAACCCCAGGTTTAGGTCAGATCACCATGACTGCCCAACGTGCAGCAAAATCCCTGCTTTCCAAGACAAATTTAGGAAGTTGGAGGAGCAAAGGTGCCAGGACGAGGATGAGGATACAGACAGCATGCCCGCTGTGCAGCTGAGAACAGCACAAATAGACGCTTGCTGCCAGACGGAGCCCCACCAATCAAACCAAGAGCCGAAGTATCCTTCCGAGATTTTGACCAGCCATGAAGGGTCGGATGAGGTCAGAAGCCATCGGTCGCTTAGCTTGCCTTCGACAGCCCAGGATCCGGACCCGGAGGGAGAAACATCTGAGGATGAGATGTCAGAAAACTCCGAGAATCTATGGGCTAGAGAAGCTCAAGAATCTAGCACAGATCTCGTGAGATTGATTGAGGCCGTTGAAGGGAAATCTCCAAGACTAACTAAGGTTGAAGTCCAGGACTGCAGTCGTGAAATTCGAACGCTTTGGGCCATGTTTGACGAACTCGAAGTTGTAAATGGCCTTCTGACTCGCGTCAAACCCGCTAAGCAGGGCCAAGTCAGTCAGCGACTCATAATCATACCAGAGACAGCAGATGTTGATGAGCTAGTTTCCTGCTATCACAGAGACATTAATCACTGCGGAATCAACAAAACAGTCCGGGCCTTAAAACAAAGGTTCCAAATCACAAACCTCGAAGTATTCGTGAAGGGAATCATTGCTGAATGCGAGGTATGCTGCCGCACTAAGAAGAACAAACGGAAGAATAAAGAACCATTAGAACCAATTTTATCAGGCTATCCAAATCAAATTGTGCACGTTGACCACGCAGGGCCTTTCCCAGAGCAGGAGGGCAACCGTTACTTGCTGGTGCTAGTAGATAACTTTTCTGGGTATGTAGAGATCGTGCCTGTCCCAGACGTCTCGGCCGCAACTACCGCCACAGTTATACTAACCGAGTGGATAGTTCGATATGGCACTATGGAGAAACTTGTTTCGGATAATGGCACGGCCTTCATAAATAAAACGGTAGCGGAGCTCACCAGACTACTTGAAATAGACATGGCACGTATCACCGCACACAGGCCGCAATCAAACGGTAAAGCGGAAAGGACCATACAATCAATCAAAGCGCAGATTCGTGCAATTTGCCTTGAAAAAAGAGTCAATTGGGTCTATGCAGCTCGTTTGGCCGGTCTTTCAATCCGGACGACTGTGGCCGAATCCACAGGCTGGACCCCAGCCAGGCTCTTTTTCGGTCGGGAACTTGTGCTGCCTCTAGACCTGCTGTTCAACCCGCCAAGGCACGACAGGTATGATCCAGACTGTTATGCACACAAGCTGCACAAACTATTGGTGGAGGTATCGGCGATCGCCCGCATGGAGCGAGGTAAGGCCCAACAGAGGCAAAAGCGGAATTATGATCGTAATACCATTCACTCCAACTTCGAAATCGGAGAACTGGTGTGGGTACTCAACCCCGACCATCGGGGATTAGACTCAGCCGTCTGGTTAGGGCCATACAAAGTAGTTCAAAAGGTTTCTGAGCGAAACTACCGCCTCATTCCCGAATTCGCTCGCATCAATCCAATCTGCCAAACACCAAATCCGAGTCATAACATCTACAACGTAGACCGAATGAAGCGGTGTATCCGCAAGCAAACGTACCAAGATATCGCCGACCGGTTCGAACTCAGGGTCCCAGCTCTGATTCCACCTTCGAGATTAGGCCAACTGGATGATCAATCCGAGTCTCGCAGTGACTCCTGGGGTTCATCGGCCACTACCTGCAGTGAGCCGGAACCAGAAGCTGAAGTTCCCAACACACAGGATGACGAAGCGCCTGATCCACCGCACACATCAGCACCTGATCCACCACACACACCAGCGCCTGATCCACCGCGCACATTAGCGCCTGATCCACCGCACACATCAGCGCCTGATCCACCACACACATCAGCGCCTGATCCACCGAACACATCAGCGCCTGATCCACCGCGCACATCAGCGCCTGATCCACCGCATCCACCAGCGCCTGATCCACCGCACACATCAGCGCCTGATCCACCGCACACATCGTCGCCTGATCGTTTAGCACGAAACCAGTCGCCAAGCTTGCCTAGCGCTTTCATAGAAGTGGCAGACTCGGGGAATCTGCAACAGGATTACCAGGTACCTGAAATTGGTGCAGAAGTGGAAGTACCGCAGAACAACACAGAAGAACAGCTGCCAGAATCTCGAGTCCATGAAAGCAGCACTACCATGCCTGCAATGGACGGCTTGCGTCCAGAAAGTCCAACGAGTGGCAGCCATTGTATTCAAGAGACACCACCAGCGCAAGATACCGTGGATAGTGATAAAGTGGAAGCATTTCCAGCTGGTCCAGTCACTACGCCGATTACGACGACCCGTTCCGGCCGTCTGGTGCGTAAGCCTCAGCGTTTCTTGAACACTATAGTGCGTCTGTGTTCGAGGAACGGACATTTAAGCAACAGCGCCTAGCGTTTAACCTTAATGGGGCTTACTTGGGGTCATTGCTCACTACTAATGATTTGTAACTGACAAAAAAACTTTTAAAAAATCCAAAAATATTGAAATGGAAATATTCGAATACGACATTGCAGCAGTCGTTAAAGTAACCATGAAAAGGTAAATTTGAGTTTTCAGTTTTCAGTGCTGGTGGTCTGCTTTGGTTTTCACACATATCGTTTGCCTTGGCTGTGTTGCGGGCTATCGTTGCTGCAACGCTCTAAGCCTGGTGTGAAACTTTCCTAGCTTTCTTGTGCCTTTCCACCTTAGGTTCTTTTCTTTCGTCTTTGGGGGGGGGGTTCTGCAGTTGTAGTTATTAGGGGGGGGGGGATCGGTCTCCTGCCAGCCACCATCGGCCTCCTGCCGGCTACCATCGGCCTCCTGCTGGCTACCATCGGCCTCCTGCTGGCTACCATCGGCCTCCTGCTGGCTACCATCGGCCTCCTGCTGGCTACCATCGGCCTCCTGCCGGCTACCATCGGCCTCCTGCCGGCTACCATCGGCCTCCTGCCGGCTACCATCGGCCTCCTGCCGGCTACCATCGGCCTCCTGCCGGCCACCATCGGCCTCCTGCCGGCTACCATCGGCCTGCTCCTGCCGGCTACCATCGGCCTGCTCCTGCCGGCTACCATCGGCCTCCTGCTGGCTACCATCGGCCTCCTGCCGGCTACCATCGGCCTCCTGCTGGCTACCATCGGCCTCCTGCCGGCTACCATCGGCCTCCTGCCGGCTACCATCGGCCTCCTGCCGGCCACCATCGGCCTGCTCCTGCCGGCTACCATCGGCCTGCTCCTGCCGGCTACCATCGGCCTGCTCACGCCGGCTACCATCGGCCTGCTCCTGCCGGCTACCATCGGCCTCCTGCCGGCTACCATCGGCCTCCTGCCGGCTACCATCGGCCTCCTGCCGGCTACCATCGGCCTCCTGCCGGCCACCATCGGCCTCCTGCCGGCTACCATCGGCCTGCTCCTGCCGGCTACCATCGGCCTGCTCCTGCCGGCTACCATCGGCCTCCTGCTGGCTACCATCGGCCTCCTGCCGGCTACCATCGGCCTCCTGCCGGCTACCATCGGCCTCCTGCCGGCCACCATCGGCCTGCTCCTGCCGGCTACCATCGGCCTGCTCCTGCCGGCTACCATCGGCCTGCTCACGCCGGCTACCATCGGCCTGCTCCTGCCGGCTACCATCGGCCTAATGCCGGCTACCATCGGCCTCCTTTGGCGTTTCGTTCGCTCGTATGTCTTAATCCACTTTTGATTCCTTCTGACCGTTTGTCTCTCAATTAATTTTTCGCGAATATACAATAGTTATATTACTGAATTTTATATCGTTACTTATTGCTTAATCGATCGTCTACTGCTTTTATTCCCAACCAATATTTGTGGAGTTCGAGTGCGCTCAAATAACAACTTCGTTGACATTTTATTACATTTTAAGCCCTGTTATTTTCGAATTCATAAGATCGCCAGGCCGTTCCCTAATTTTTGCGGAAAGGGGCGGATGTAACGTCGTCGCTTCTGTATTGAAAATGTTCAATTTCGTATTTATGGTTTTTTGCAATTAATATTTAAAACTATATCTATTTTGGTCTAATGTTTGTAACTTATTTTTTAGTTACTTTCCTCATTTGGTTTAATTTTGTTTTTCTATTTTCAATTAGTGCAGTTATTCAAATTTTGCTTCTTGATAGTTTTTGTGTAGAGTCCTGCGCTCTGTGTGTTGGTCTTAGTTCCCGTAGGCTGGGTGGCATTAACATTATATTATCGTCTCAGGTTACCCTTTGGTAATAGTTGGCATTGCCATACTGCTTCTGACCTACTCACCATTATTCAGACTAGCAATTGAGTTGTTAAATTAATAATACGTATATTGGCCTAGGACAAGATCAACACTCAGACTCAGCACGCGCACGCGCATCAGTCCCATGTTCTCGAACTAAATAAACTCGTCACAATACCGTCATGCCTTGCTATGACGTTTAAAAGTAAGGTAACGGGTCTCTCTAAAACGCGCCCCGCGCCGCCCCGACCGCTACACATTATAACATTTTTTGTCAATGCAGTATTTGATTGCAGAGAAAAGTATTTGTTGTAAGAGTAATGGAATAAATAAATTCAATCATTATTCTAAATAATAGCATTATTTTTCATTTTCTCGTTTCTATTTTAAAAAATTTTATAATTATTATTTTACTAATATTACTATTAATATCGCTTATTTTTTACCGAATTGTATATTTCATAGTGAAAAAACTAAATTCGATACAAACTTGAAGCTTAACAGAGAACTAACTAACTTTTAAATGTTTTCAGTTATAGCCAAATTTGTTATAATGTGTAACGGTTCGGGGCGGCGCGGGGCGTGTTTTAGGGAGACCCTAAGGTAACAGTCAACGTTAAAGACTGCATCGGTGTTAACAAGTAGTTAGTACTTTTTAGGAAGTTATAAAATGTATGGTGAACTTTCTTTATATATAAATTAAAGTTTTATTTCTATAAAAAATGTAAGTAAAACCTAGACATAAATATCAATGCATATGTTGTCCAATCCGGCGCTGCGACTGCGGCATTGTAGAAAAAGCTTTATATATAAGGCCTGACTGCAAATTCAATGACTTCTTCGTAAGTAGATCATTACTGGATTCGTCCTCGCAATCGGAGCCATAGCTACTGAAGCTGCCAATTTGTTAATATTCCGGAAAAGGACGAGTTAAGAAGACTAAATAATTTTTGCTAGTCCCCGGCCTTGTCCTTTTATTCAGCTGATTCAGACCCACGGGCCTCTGACATTTGCTAAGAGATATGCTATATCTTTTTATTGTATCATCTGTACTGAAAATTTTAATGTTTGTCTTAGACTTATTCTACCAAGCTTGGAAAGCCCATCGCTATCGTTCCTGAATATTCATTACATGCATGTACATCCGAGACGGCTTGTTGTCTCTTCCATATGTGGCCTTGCATTTTATAGCGGGAAAATCAATGTATCGACTCAGAACTCTGGAATCAGAATTTAATGTAACTTACTTCGATCATCGCACCGTTTAAAATATGATGTTTATTTATATTCGAAAGTTATGATCGACTATAAAAATTAAAAATATAACATCTGGGGGTTAAGGGGTTATATAGTTTTTCAAACCCGCGAGTTTGACTATAGACTTGATCTTTTGCAACGAGGAATGCAAAATGAGCAGAAGGAGCTATGGAAAAACAGAAGCATGTATAAAAGAAAAGAAAAAAAGAAGAGAGAATGAAAACGTAAGCACCGATATGGTCCAGACAGGAACAACTAATAAAAACCGATCGCAGTTGCCGAAAGAAATCGCGCTGAGCAAATCGACTCTAATAGAGGCAAATCTACTGGGGAATGTTTTCATTTTCTTTTTCAGTTGCTCAAAATATACTTGGTGGTGTTTCTTCCAAATATTCAACGTCAGTTATATTCTCTACTGCAGTAGAACTGGGGAAGCGAGGAAGCAATTAATAAATGTTGTTACGGTAGCCATGTAGCTGTATGAAATCTCTGATCTCTTCTATGACTGTCTTGTATGCATATATCGCCGGCTTGAGGTGCGCTTCATCATTGGACGTACAGATGATACTGCATGACACAGCCCAACCGTGATGATCATCCAACCTCTCCAGTAACAATGGCTGATGATAAAGTGAAGGAATTACAGGTGTAGTGATGAATCGCCATCAGTAGATGGCGATGGCGGTGCTGTAACAGACTTTATTTATTATAACTCTCCCCACCTCCTGTTATATTTTAGCCATAACTTTTGAAGAGATTAACATTTTGAAACAAGTAAAAAAGTGATAGAACTGTAACATTTTTATTTACTCATTCAGTTGATTCAAATTACATTAAATTACATCGATTACTGCCTCTGTTTTGGGACAGCTTTGGTACACAGTACGATCTAGATGGCCTACCGTTTGTTTCAGTTAAAAAATTGTGTCTTTGAAACAAAAGCAATCATGCAGCGATGCTAAAAAGTCACTTATACTGTATGAAAACAGTGTGCATGCATGCGCAAATGTGAAATGATTCTGCACAATATTCGGGTGGTCGTTATCTTTGCCAAAACTGTCACGCGGGGTCTGCAGATACCTTTAGTCGACTGCACTGCAGGAGCGCGTTATCAATTGATTCCGCTGCCATAAGTCGTCCACCATGTAGATCTTAGCAAGCTACTCGAGAGAGACGCGCTACTCAGTTGAGCTGTACGAGTATACGAATAGCTATTGCTAAGAGATTGTCAATCTCAACACACCTGCTTATCACCAGCTTTCAGTTTCATTGGCCTCTTTGCAACTGCGTAAAATCTTCTTGATCTTTTGAATTAGGCAGGTTTTTCAGTTAAAAAGAAAAAACTGCTCCTCCAAATATCAAATTTCATAAAAAAACTCTTGGCAGCAGCAGAGATCCGGAGAGCTATAAGTCGATCAAGTCGGCCGAGGATAATTTTTAAAACATGCAGCGCGGCAAGAAGCAACCGAGCTGGGGATACGACAATGAAAATGGTGAGAAGCTAAAGTTGGGCTATGCGCACCGGGGTGTCCCATGGCTGCCTGAGACGTGCGAGAGTATAATGTACATATAGATATAGTACCTGTATGTGAAAGAAGACTAAATGAGTTGCACTTCTGATCGCTCGGACGACAAGACTCTGATAGAAAGTTATTAGCACGTTTCGACGACGTACATGTAAGGTCGGATGGGTTTTCAGTAGGAATCTCAGTCAATATCGAGTTTTGAAACGGACATTCTCCAGTAATTTTGGAGAACAGATGTTTTGGTGTTCAACAGAACAAAACAGAAATTGTTCCGATTACAAGAACACAAACTCATTTTGCGTCGATCTAACATGTTCATGCATATCCTACGTCTCATTTTCATTACTACCACTGCAGACAGCTGGAAAGAATGACTCATGGTGCACCCCTGTTAAAAATGGTGCCCCGCAAAAAAACCCACATGTTGAATCTATAAAAATTAATTCCGTTTTATTTGAAATTTTCGGTGCCGCAAACGACTTTAAAAAATTCTAAGTCCTTGGTTGAATTTCAAATCCTTTGAATTTGCACTTGCGCAACGCAGGACCGCACACCTGGTCCCGGTTCTTTCCAAAGGCCGCGGGGGCGTTTCAGTCGCCAGTGAACCTGGATTTCGGGCAGGCGGTGTTCTCGGCTAAGCTCAACAATCCGCCGCTGAGGTGCGCCTACCAGGACCTGCCCGACTGTCAGCTGAGCAACACCGGCCACAGCTTCCAGGTGGCCAGCGGGAGCGGCGATTTGGCCAGTGAGTATTGAATCTTTGAGCAGGTTTGATGAATGAGCTTCAGCTTCAGAAGGCTCTGAGTCAGTGGTACTGTGCTATATACTTTAAATATAGTTTACAGAGTCTTTTAATCGAGAGCTTAATAAGAACTCTCAAGTCTTTCTGTCTGCATTGCATAACATGTTTGCGCTTGTAATACGAACTAAGGAGCCGAGCTGCAAACACTCGGGGGAGTCCGGGGGAGACACCACTGTGATCGGAGAATAGCAGTATCCAAATAACTGAATCAACCATGAATCCTTCCGCTCAAACCCGCACTCAGCCGTGGAAGGCGGACCTCTTCTGTGCCGCTACCAGTTTGCCCAGTTCCACATGCACTGGGGCTCCGGAGACTCCTGGGGCAGCGAGCACGCGCTCAACGGTCGGTTGTTCCCAGCGGAGCTGCACCTGGTGCACTGGAACGCTGGCAAGTTTTCCAGCTTCCAGGAGGCTGCCGCCATCAAGGATGGACTCGCCGTTTTGGGAGTTTTCGTAGATGTAAGAGCAGATTGCAGATATACCGTAGGCATTGCGGGCCGCGTACTTCACGCTGGTCTATCGGTTAAAAAATAGGTATTAGAAGACCTCGCCTCGGGCGCTAAATATGTACGTCTGACACCAAAATTACGCCCCTATGTACGCCTCTGTTAGCATACGCTTGATAGTTTTGGGTTGGCATGTTGCGTCAAGCCTGTTTAGCTTAAACGTATAGTGCCTGTCCCAAAAGTAAGGAATCGTTTGTCTTCGTCTATACGCAGTACACGTGTATTTTACTGTTTAACTGCAATGACTAGCTGCTTGCATTGGAAACCCATTTCTATTTATGGTGGCGTCAAATCCAGCATTTGATTGATACTATAGTAGCCAACTCACACTAAACTCAAATCTCTGCGGCCACAGATAGGAGCGGAGCACCCGGCCATGGCTCGGGTGCTGCAGCACTTCGACAAGATCCGGGCTCCTGGCTCGAAAGTACCGCTCGCTGAGCCAATCAACCTGGCGAACTTCCTGCCGGCCAATCTGACCGAGATTTTTTCGTACGAGGGCTCGCTGACCACGCCGCCGTGCTTTGAGTCCGTGCAGTGGACCGTGTTTCGGGAGCCAATCTCCATGAGTGCCGAACAGGTGAGCAAACTTAATTACATGTAGCTGTTTCGCAGCTCGAAAACATGAAGAGATTGTAGCTCGATCGCCTGAGGTAAAGATCCGGACCAATCGATAACTTGCCTGACCATGCAGTCGACTAGAAACGCCGAAACATTGCAACAGCGTTCAGATCCAATGGTCCATCCAAATAAGGATCTCTTCTCAACTCAAAACTCTAGAATTGAACCCATAGTTCGCGTAGAAACTGACAGGATCACACAGGATCTCTCAGAGTTTTGTCGTTCTCAAGTAACAATTTGAGGATATCATGTAGATTTTAGCGTCTCAGTCTAACATTGAATGATCTGCATCCACTTCGACCATCGGACCATTGTATGGTCTTGTAAGTTGACCCAGCCGCACAACGATGTCTACTTTAAACTTCTTACATGTACTTGAAAACCGCTTAGCATCACGAACTGTGTTTGCGTTGAGTCTAATTACGAGCGTAGCTACGATCACGCCGACTGGTCCAGCATTGGCTAGGCCATTTCTTATTCAGTTGTCCTCGATGACTCGTGTTGTGCATTAGAGCTCAGCCTAATATAGCTTTTGTCATGCTATCTCAGCCTAGGGACATCCAAACTCAGCCAGCCCCATTCCGCAATGCGTTTTTTGGCTCGAGCTAGTCGAGTTTTACCATAGACATGCTTCTTAAGGCCATGCTATCTCAGCCTGGGACATGCAATCTCAGCCAATATAGATTTCAATTGCAAACAGATCTCAATGCTATCATTTCTGTAACGTGACATGAAATGGCAACAAACAGCAATGAATGAACGCAGCAAGAAAAGTCAGTAAGAATCTGAAAAGTGGCTGAGATTGCATGTCCCAGGCTGAGATAGCATGGCCTTAAGAAGCATGTCTATGGTAAAACTTGACTGGCTTACGTAAAAAATCGCACTGTTGAGATGGGCTGGCTGAGTTTGGATGTCTCTAGGCTGAGATAGCATGACAAATACTATAGCTTCAGTGCATTATTGTTTTTCTGTCTATGTTGTATATTATGTGACTTAAGCTTCGCTCAACTTTCGTTCTGTTATTGTTTAGTTAGTCTATGGCAGTACACTCTTTCTTTCGCAGAGCTCCCTTCTCGGTTTCAGCCCTTCTTCCCCTCAAGACCCCGCCTAGAGCCATGCGCTCAAGATTCCTGATTCTACCGTCAAATACAAACGATCATAACTTTGCACCGCTTGTCATCTTAATCTCGACACACATCAACTCGCTTGTCGGTGGACAAATGTGATATACTTGAGGAACGTTAAGGTATTCGTATTCGTATGTTTGCGAAATACGCACAAAAGATTATAAAATTGTATGCAAATTACAAAAGCAGGTTTATGCAAAGATACATGTAGACGCGGAACGACTCCGAAAAAGGCAGAAGGCACAAAAGCAGGAAGATATGCAAAATACAGAGAGGTCAATGGTAAAGAAAGATGGAGGTCATAAAAGCAGTTGGAGGTCATACAAGAGAGAGGTCACGCAAAACGCTGATATTGCTGTGATACATGTACAAAATGCAAAAGGCGCACGCATAGAAAATACGGTGTGTGATGTACTTCATATTTTACACAGGGACTACTTAAACTAGGGATGGGAAACTGGCCAAATCATGCAGAAAATAGTTGGAGGCTGTTTTTTTCTAGCGCTCCCTAGAACTTATTATTAAACGTAGAAAGCTGTTTTTTCGCCATACTGTACAGAATTTATCCCTCTACAAGATGCATAACTTACTTTTTGTCAAGCTTCATTTTGAGAGGAGCGGTGAGCTTTCTTGCACAGGATCTCCCTTTTCTCTAGGGAATTTAACATAGCAAACGTCTTATTGAAATGTCTAGGGTTTCTGCACAAGCATCATCGCTATTCAGTTAAGCTTGTAGCCTTGAATAACTGAATAAAAAATAAAATCTTCCTTGTCATTACAGTTGCTCTGCAATTACTCTGAAACCGAGCCACACTCGGTTCATTTAGTCGGTGACTGTACGTACGTATTGCTAGATATATTTTGTGGACATATAGGCATTTAAAATTTCACAAATATGTACTCAGGCCGGTATGCCAGCTTTCCCTGGAAACCAACTCCAGGAATTCGGAGGAATCAGAACTCCCTGCGCCTGCTTATTGCGGTCAATTTTCCTTTACTGTGAGCTTGCTCTCAGTCGCCGGTCCATATGCGAAGTCTCTCGATTTCACGCATCGTGCAGGACTCTCGCCGTCTGGCTGAACCCTTCAATGAATCGGCGGTAGCAGCATGCCGAGGAACCACTTCACCTCTTCGACCAACTTTCGACTAGGGATGCTGCGAATGACCTCAAACTTGCTGGGGTCCGGTGCAACCCTGGTCGCTGATCAGGTGTCCCAGGTACAGCACCTGGCGATGGCCGAACACGCTCTTCGCCTTGTGCAGTTTGAGACCCGCATCTCGCAGCCGTTGAAAAACGCGCTCAAGCTCAAGCCTCACTAGATGCTCGTCGAAGGTCCTGCTGAAGACGATGATGTCGTCGATGTAAGTCAGCAAGGGTCCCAGGACAGACCGGACATCACCAGCTCCATCAGCCGCTGCAACGTCGCTGGGGCATTGCAAATTCCAAAGCCCGTCTTACGGAACTGCATCAAGCCGCGGGTTGAATAGAAGGCAGGTCCTCTTCCGCCACCTCCACCTGGTGGTAGCCATGGGTCGATGGTGGAGAACCAGAAGCACCCGACCAGAGCATTCATGCTTGCTGAATGTGCGGCAGCGGGTTTGTATTTTTTTTATTAGAGGCAGGGGGGTTGTGTGCACCCTGGCGCACTTTAAGCGACATAGGCACACAACCGGCGAGAGGCATTACTGCCCATTCCGCCGACTCCCCTGAGCAAGGCATACAAGCGCGCGGATACGTACGCAGGCACACACTCACACAGGAGTGTACAGTGGCCCTAACTATATTTTATCGTTAGGCATGTACACTTCACTGCGCCTTGGGGGGTTGGCTCTCAAGGCCGTTAATTGCACGAGCAGATCTAAGCCGAGATTCCAATTCAGCCCCAAATTAATGTGACTGCACTTGGAATCGAGCCTGGGTCGCTGGCACACCAGAGCAGCTGAGCTACCGCTGGGCTACGCCCCCCCCCTGCGGCAGCGGGTACGCGTCCTTGACCGTACAGGTATTCAGCTGCCGACAGTCCGTGCATTTTGCCGTTCTTCTTACGGACCACCAGCAGGTTGCTTGCCCATGGCGACGACGACGGCTCGATGATGCTGCTGTCCAGCATCTGTACGATCTTATTATCCACCTGGTCTCACACAGACCGAGGCAGACGGCGCTGCTTGGATTTGCCGGTGCGGCCGCGTTCCCGTTTCCAGTTCGACCTGGTGCTGCAGCAGCTCCGTCGTGCCCAGGTCGAACTCGTGCTTGGCGAACAAGTTCTCTTTGTACTCTAGCAGCTGCCGCAGCCTCGCTACATCCGGTCCGGGTAGCTCAGCGTTGATGTTCCACCTGACGGGGGTCTCGTGAACTTGGCTTGAAAAAAGTTGGCTTGCTAGAGTTTCTTTCGCCTTTAGCTAAGCTCTTCATTCTTATACATGCATCAGGCTCTATCAGTCATCAGACAGACTAAAGCCAAGCCTTCGTTGCATGCTCAATTGATAAACAAGTGCTACATGTATAGTGATGCGTTTTATAGCATAGACAACAAGCCGTCTGACTGCAGATTTTTATAAGGCATTCTCTCTATAAAACACTGTGAAAAGAGGGGTCCTGTACAAAAGAGCTCACTGCTACTCTCAAAATGAAGCTTGATAAAAAGTAAGTTGTGTATCTTGTAGAGGGATAAATTCTGTACAGGATGGCGAAAAACCAGCTTTCTACGTTCAATAATAAGTTCTAGAGAGGGCTAGAAAAAACCAGCCTCCAACAATTTTTTGCATGATTTGGCCAGTTTCCAGTCCCTAGTTTAAGTAGTCCCTGATTTTACTTTACTTCGTAGTAAGATATGTAATTAGATAACGCAAACAAACCGACACTCAACTCCGAATTCCTCCGCAGTTCGCCCAACTTCGCAGTCTGTCCTGCGGCCACGCTTCGCCGACCGGCGACCGGGAGCAGCAGATGGTGGACAACTATCGCCACCTGATCCCGCTCGGCAAGCGGCGGCTGGTGACCTCGTGCTCGCCTGAGGTTCTTCGCGACGGAAAATAATTACTCAACTGACTACTCGAGCTCTTGTCGATAGGAACATACTGAAAATGATGGACAGCAAAAAACACCCCAAGAAAATGAATAGCTAGCCATACACGCGTACATTTTAGTTGATAAATTTATATGCAGGAACTATCGAAAAAAGCATCTGATACAATGTACCGTGTAAAGTGCGTGTATACCATATTATGGGACAATTGTAGCTTAAGTCCCGTTACATATGTGCATGTACTGCTGTAAATGTACATGTACATGTAAAGCACAATGTAATAAGGCAATTTCTTCAACTTTTGAATTCTTTTATCTGAAAAAATGAAACATGTAGGGTACGTGTCTCAATAAGAAGAGACTATAATAAATGCAATTTGTGACACTCCCTCGCACCGGATAAGTTCAAAACTTAACAGTTAAGTAGTAAATACTTGTAAAGCTTCAACTCCAGTTGACACTGCTATGCTGTGAAAGACTGACAATAGAGAGCAATTTTGCATATTTGCTGCTGCCACACATTGCCTCAGACATCAGCAGCTACATGTATGCATTTGCTACATGTATACAGCAGTCCTTGGAGGCAACCTCATGAAAACAGCAGTTGCAATCTTGCAGCACCGTACACATGTATGTATAAGCTGCAGAGGTACAGTGACGCAGAGTCACTCGAGCACCTTTTTGAAGGATTGGCACTGGGCATAGGCGTCGGAACTTTTCAAAATTGGGGGCGGGGGGCTGGTACCCCCATGAGCCATGGCTCGCCCCCACCCCCCGTTCTGACGCCTAATCATTGCTGATTTGTTATAATCAATTAATTGCTTATCTTATACGGATCTCGGATCCTGAATCTGACCCGATCCGTATTTTATAAGTCTCCACTCCCATAAGATATAAAAAGTAGCAAATACTTCTACGAATTGATGAGGACGCATTTTTTTCAAATTTCACGCTCGCAAATGGGTTCCAAATTTGTTAGCCTACTAACAGCAGGCTATGGGCATTTTTCTCATTTCTATGTAATTTTCCTAGAATTCATACCAGTAGGATCTTTGTAGCTATATGATTTCTCCATACCTGTAGTCATAATAACATAGGCGCGGTCTTCGCTACTTTTGGGGTCATAAATCATTGTTTATGAGCGGATTTGACAGCCACCTGCGCCTCACTCAGTGTGAGGGATCTGGGACCTGGGATCTGGGAATCAGCAAGCGTTGCATGAACCATTCGACTTGATCATTGATAGCCAGTTGGCATACGAGTAGTACTGTACGTGGATGATTGATGGGTCGCTTAATTTTACAAGCTCGAAATTTCAAAACGTTGATCGAAGACCGCTAGTAAACTCCAATTAGCTCAAAACAAAAATTCATCACATCATAGAAAACTAAAATTTTTGGTCGATTTCACAAGCTTGAAGCCTCATAAACATGTACATGCATGCATGTATAATCGTAGAAAAGTTTATTGATTATTTACCAACTTCAATTCACTTTAAGCTTTTGAAATTACAGGGCATGTGAATTTTAGAGCTTGTAGAAGATTCTGTATTTCGAAGATGTGAAATTTCGAGATTATAAACGCCTAACTCCAATTAATGGCTAAGTCAAAGAAGGACTGGGCTATACACTTCAAGGTAGGCCTATATATGTACATGTACAATGTTCAGTAGCTATAAATTGACTTGGCTTTGCAATCCAGATTCCGAATCAAAGTGATGAGGACGCAACTTTTTCAATCTTAGAACCGCACATTTTGCTTCGATGCGCTTTTCCCCTACTGTCAGTAGGCTAGCTTAGGAATTTCTCTCCATTCTCTCATCTAGGCTAAGTTCTATGCTAATTTATGCCAGTACTATTAGTTATGTTAGAAACTCAATGTACTTCTCGTAGGATTCTAATTTTGGATTGTTTATGCACCTTTGAAGGTCAGACTGTCTGGGTTTGAGATGGATTGACCTCCAACAGTCTAGACAGGCGACACTAAGTCTGGGAGGAACGTTTTCAACCTCGTTCTGACCCCCAGATTTGTGAATTTTTTACTGTTTTCAGTGATTTATGGCCGTCTAGCTGTCACTTTTGGCTCCAGCCTGTCTGGGTCAAAGAGGTCTTTCCAGCTTTCTCCCCACTCGCTCTGTTGCTTTCTCCTTTGATTTATGGGCGTTTTGATGTCACTTTTGGCGCCAGGATGTCTAGACAAGTGACTTTTATTATGTTTTGCTTATGATTTATGACCGCACCTGTCAACTTCCCTGGGGTCTGAAGGCCACCTGATGGGGTGGGTTTTGGGGTCTTGAGCTCAGCCAATCAGAGTCGACCTGACTGCCCCCGGCTCGACCAATCAAAAAATTCGGCGCCTATTTTAACAAAAGCTCTCAGCCAATCGGAAAATTCGGCGTGCGTTATAACAAATCGGCCGCGTGAGAGCTATAAAAGACGGCAACTCGACCCGCGCTCGAGTAACATTTTGCGTTCCCGACCCTTCGGGTGTTTCCGGACTTGCTAGTGTCTTGTTCCGGCTGCCCCTTCGGCATCTGGTCCCCCTTCCCCCGGCAGCTTCGGCTTCAGCAGCTAAGTTTTCCCTCGGGAGACGTCACCAGTCTTTCCCGGCCGCGAACCAAAAGCAGCACCGACCATCGGCAAGTGAAGAGTAGCGGCGGCGATCGTCAGTCAAGATCAGCATCAGCATCCCATCTGAGCGCTTCGGTCTCTGTGGATTCCTTGGCTACCGGCAGATAGATCCTCCGATTGGTTTGGTGAGAGGCTCTCTTGACCTGCTTAACTGGGTGCACCCTTTGTCTGACTGACCACTTCCTAGGTAGTCTGATAGGATTTGCACTTTTGCTTACTTGCTTTTGTGTGCCAATCTCGAGGCAGAAGTGTCAGTTAATATTAAAAGTAGCCATTCGCTCTAACTCAATCTAAAGTGTTTAGGATTGCGGATTAAGTGAGAAAGTTAAATCTGGAAGTTAAAGACTTAGCGTTTTCTTTCTTTTTCGCAATGCCAGCTGAGATGAGCGGCTAAATCTAGAGGCAGAGGTCACGGTGGACCGGAAGCGGCACAGTTCCCAGTCAATCAGTCGATCTAAGAAATCATGATAAGCATGCGAATTATAAGTGCCAGACTGGCGCTTCGCGCGGTCTCAGGCAGCTAAGCGGCTAAAACGAGATAAATATTAGTCTGAAGGTCTCCAAAAGTAACAATACATCTACATCATCGCTATTTGTCGACGTGTTAACACATTTAGCGCCAAAAGCGTGCAGTTACGTGTACTTATACATGTACTTCTGGGAATTTGGTAATGAAATAGTACATTTAGTAGTGTATGAAGGCTCGCCAGCGCAAGAACCCCCTGCAAAAGTCCTCTCTGTCCCTGCATGGCCAATGAGATCTTAGTCCCAGCAGCGTCCCTTTTATTCGGCTATGACTTCGAGATAGACAGCTAAAAGACACTAGGGGCAGGTAAGTGCAGTGCCCCTCTAGTCGGAAGTCCGATTTCGATAGCTCCGGTTTGGTGAGCCGGGGCGCACGGACTGGTGGCAGCGGGTTAGTTAATCTGCGGATTAGCTAATCTCTACCTTTCAAATTCTCCCTGCTTGTCTCTCGCTGTCTTCTCCTAGCTATAGGACCTTGCTGCTCGCCCACAATCATGCTACCATGGGGCTGACCATCTGACAGAAGTGAGAAGGCCAGAGTTCTAAGTGATTCGATCATTTCTGAGTTCTGAGGCCCGAAGCTATAGGCTTAAAAAGGCCGAACCCATCAAAAGCATGCTACTTTACTGCTCATCTGCATGGAAGAAGCGCACGAGTAGCTAGATTTATCTTTATTTTCGAAAGCCTTCTTCCTGAGGCGACACGTACATGTGTAGCACGTAACAGTATGTATACGGGGCCGTCGCCATCGTTGCAGGCACGATCATTTTGGTACTCAGGCGCTACATACATGTATATATTTTGTCGTTCGATTTGCAAAATTATAGATTTCTATAACCGGTCACAATTGGTTAGGTGGGGGGGGGGGCGGGACAAAGAATTGGCATGGTCCCCGGCCCATGCTTTTATTGAGAGGGACATGTCCCCCGGTGGCGACACCCCTGTGTATACATGTACATGTATACATATCTCTTTTATATGCATATCTTTATCTCTGTATGCATATCTTTTGCATGCATATCTCTGCAACTGCATAAAATGGCATGCAAAACAGGGACTACTCAATTCTCGGGACGGGAAACGGCCAAATCATGCAGAAAAAAGATGGAGGCCGATTTTCTCTGTTCTCTGCTGATCTTATGTTTTATCGCAAGAGCATCAGCTTTTCACTATGTACACAGAATTTATCCCTCTTCAACTTCCTGTAGCCTGTTTCTACTCAAATAATTTCGGATAAATGCTAGGAGACATTTTATACAGTACCCCTTTAATACACAAACTCGATGCTTGATAAGCCAAGTGCATCTGTTGTAGAAGTCTATGGGAAACATTGAAGCAAGAAGTGAAAGCTTGTATTATGTGATGGTAAGTCGGTATCAATCGCGCTTATAAACGAGATGAACTGCGTAGCTTTGTGATTTTACGATCACTTGCGTCTGGTGTTTGTTCTGCAGTTTTGCAGTTTCGCACAAGTCCTTTGAAAAAGCAGTTTGATAGGCGACGAGTCACCGAAGTTGTATGAATGTCCTTGTCTGGAAAGAAATATTCGGCGATAGCATTGAATATCTGTTGCACACGGGTTGCACAGCTTGGTGAATATGATGTGAAGCTAGCATAACAAAGGCGCGAGAATTGGAAAAGCCATTCTGGTGGATGCGCTAGCTTTCCACGGGAAACAAGCTCCGTAAATTCGCATGGTTCATTTCGTGCTGCTTCTGCGTCAGCGGGAATTCCTTCCTTTGCTGTTGCTGTTTGAGAAATTCGGCTGTGAGTAGAAAAATTTGTATAAGGCGCAATATGAATGGTTTTCCACCCATTAGCGGCTTCAACATTATCGCCAGAATTGTCCGAGCAATTTTCGCCGAGTCGTCCTCCGCTTGTCCAAACAGATGTTTACATCTAAATCTGACAGATGGCTGCACGTACATCTCGTCAAATAGTAAAACGCAGTTCAGCTGGGTGCCGCGAAGTGCAGAAAAAACTGTTCGAATAGTTTCATCAGAATCGGCTGCAGTTCCAATCTCTCCAAGACCGGCCAAATTTATACGGAGAGTTCTTTGATGTGGCAGTGGCAACAGAGTGCGAAGTTGAGAGTAAGCCGAACTGCTGATTAAATAGATAAGAGCCGACTGCCTTAGTGTGGCAATGTCGTACCGACGACTCACTGGACTTGTAGAAATTAGCTGTAGTTGTGAAATTAAAAACTGTATCGATGGATTCGTGATGACAGTATTTTCTAATTCCAACACTTGAAGAAATGACGACGACATCGCTTTCAACTCATGCTGAACAGACAGTTGAAAATTCATGCATCGAACGATAATGGCATCGAGTTGTGAAAAATACTTCAATGTAGGCTGGAATCCTAGCAGATCTCTCAGCGGAACCGGCGAATGATAGTGAAAAGCACGAGTTGCAAAGTTGGACGAAATAAAAATCTTGATCTTTAGTTCTCCGCTCGAATCCAAACCAAACAAATAAACTTCTTCATTGCATAACGATACAAACAGCGAATGTTGAGCAACGATATCTGATGATTTGAGTGCAGAAACGAGCTCGCTCCAGCCTGGCAAACTGTCGATTTTACGAAATTCTTCCAACTCGTCCGGTTTAAAATTTCTTTCGGCAGACAAAACGCGACGGACTTTTGGTTTTCTCGCTAATGCTAAAATGGTATCAGTCCTTACCTTATAGGCCATCACATAATACAAGCTTTCACTTCTTGCTTCAATGTTTCCCATAGACTTCTACAACAGATGCACTTGGCTTATCAAGCATCGAGTTTGTGTATTAAAGGGGTACTGTATAAAATGTCTCCTAGCATTTATCCGAAATTATTTGAGTAGAAACAGGCTACAGGAAGTTGAAGAGGGATAAATTTTGTGTACATAGTGAAAAGCTGAAGATCTTGCGATAAAACATAAGATCAGCAGAGAACAGAGAAAATCGGCCTCCATCTTTTTTCTGCATGATTTGGCCGTTTCCCGTCCCGAGAATTGAGTAGTCCCTGATGCAAAACAAGGGCAATACGAAAAGACCACGGGACGTTCTGTTTGTCGTGTCATCGCCTTCGTAATGCACCCACACAGCAAATCGCCGAAGACTACATGTAGTTAGCGGCTGGGGCAAGTGTGCAACTGTATATATTGAATCACCACCCCCTGAGCTTTGTTTAAATGTGCTGAGGTAACACATTAAGTATTAATAAAAGGGTCTCCCTAAAACACGCCCCGCACCGCCCCAGCAGCGCTACACATTATAACTTTTTTGTCAATGCAGTGTTTGATTGCTGAGAAAACTGATTGATGTTAGTGTAAAATAATAACTATTTTAATAATTTTATATATATATATACATTTTTTAATCAGAGCGAACATTGATACTTACCATCATTTAAATTTATCGTATGGGGGCTGCACGTGCATGCCAGCAACTTGCGTGTCAAGCAGCTTAATTTTTATTTTATTGCAAGAAATGAATTATTCTTAATAAAGTTTTAAATGCTATCGACAGCTATTGCTTTAAAGCTATTAAAAGAGCACTCCTCCCAAGCCTGTGTTATCGACTCACCTGTATATAGACCCACAGAGTCCCTTTATCTGTATAAACCTAAATCGACGTCCGAGTCAGATGACTGGAAGGCGGATGGCTATTTATGGAAAGACGGAGGACGAGACCGACTGCCGAGGTAAAAATTCTGATCATCCAGACACAATTGGTCTAAAAGCACTATTTCAAATGGTACTGAAACAGTTTCTATTAGGTTATACAGCATTTGTTTGCTGTATCTTATATATTAAATATAAAATGTAATGTAAAATTAAATGTAGAATTTTAGTAAATAGGTAAATTCTGTATACCTGTGACAAGGTTCTGCTTCCAATGATCTAGATAGATCATAGAAACATTATTTCTTGCTGCTTAATGTCAATAAAACTGGATATTTTCAGATTTTTTATTAGTAAATGTCTTATTACTAGCATTGCATTATATTTTCTTTTTTGAATAAATATTTTAATTATTGACACAATCTTTCTTTTTAATATTAATATTGGTTAACCCATAAATACTTCATTAAAAGTCTTAAAATTGATTGTGTTAATATAGGCTTTGATAAGTTATAAAACTAATTTTAGCTCCTACAAAATAGTCTCTTGTAAATGATAATAAGATTAATTGTTAAGGCCTGTGCATGATGTTGGTATACAATAGCTGGAGACAAAAGGTCTTTTTATTTCAATAGATAAAATGGCAGTGAAGAGTTTGTGCTTCTCTGTATGTATATTTGTAAAATTACTAAAAGCACAAGATTGAGGGGCCTAGGGAGGTGCAAAAAGGTGGTGTGGCATGATAGGCTTTGCCAACCCCCTCCTGCCCCGACTTAGCAAGCCGACTAGCTTGGTATGCACCACCCCACCCCAGCTAGATAAGGTTGATGGTTTCCAGTGTGGCTGCATTGGTGTTGCCAGTTGTGTACATTCTTGCTGCCACAATTAAAGCTATTGATTTTGACTGTTCTGAATGTTTTTATGCAAATAAGCTTGTATTTGAGTGGGGCTAGATTATTAGCAAAGTCAAAATTATTTTAGATAATATAGGTTATAGGCTTTAGTGTAGTACATGAACTAATTTAAATAAAATAAGAATATAATTTATAAACAAATTCCTCATATAAATTCATACAAAACGTTTTTTCCATCCAAAAGTATAAAAGTTTTGTTAAAATAATTGGCATTTTGTCTCCAAAAATAATATATAAAAATTATTTTTAGAATCAACTTATTGAAATATGCATAAATCCATTAACACATTGACATAGCCATAAGATATGCTTATAAGACCAAACAAGTTGTTTCTGGTATGTTCTTTAAGAACAATATTATGTTTTTTTTTTATAAAATGCTACAGCTACATATATACAATATAAAACCTTGCGCTTTCGAATTTAATCTAGCAAATTATAATTTTTGACAAAATTAATAATAACTTTTTAGAATACGTCCAACTCTATATAAGTACCGCTATTTGTCCAGAGACACCTCTGGACAAATGTCCCGCTTGTTCATCAGACAAGCGTATCAATTAATTAATTCTAATGGCTCTAAAGATTCAAGGTAAATATAAATTATAAAATGTTGAATAAAATCGGGTGTAGCATCCTGTTTTTGACAGTTTAATATACTAACTGCTTCTAATGTTCTTATTTCAGCAAGACACTGATCCACTATATCGGAAATCCATCAGTGCAACCACCTGCTAACATGGTGTATCACGGAAACCGCAAGCACTGTGGAACTTTTATGCGGACTAGCCCATCGGTGCTCGGCAATCTTCGAGCCGAACTTTCAACCCTTGCTCCTTCGCAAGCATATCGACTTTATCTAGGTCAGAGCAGCAACCCAGTGCGTAATCCTCGGAATCTAAAGCAAGTCGAGAACCTTAAGAGCTCTATGCCAAATATGCTTTCAAAAGACGAAATTATGAACATTCACATTCTTGCCAATGAACTACCAGGATTCATTCGTACAATCCAGACGTTTCCTGACTTAGCTATTCCAGCTGGCTGTCCTGAGCTTCTGGACTTGCTAAATCGCATTTTATTGTTGGACGATAGGAATCAGCTATTGTCGTATGATACTGGATTTGAGATGACAAGAGCACTAGTCTCACCTCTTGTAATTCGATTACCAATTTTCATTAACAATCCGGTTTGCCCAGCCTTTTTTCTCATTCACCATCGAAAGCTCGAGGCTCGCCACAAACTTTTGTGGCAAGAAGTGAAATCCTCACTTCCTGCATTGGCAACTACTAATGTGGCATGCGTTATGAATGGAGAAATTGGGCTGAGAAATTCGATGGCTTCTGTCTTCCCCAATATCCGATTTTTGGGATGCTGGAACCATCTGAAGCGGGACGTCCGGTTCTGGATTCGCAAGAACGGTGGAACATCGGCTGATGAAGACATGATTTCAGCAGATCTACTCTCCCTGCTAGAAACAGACAGCATCGAGCAGTACAATGCCCAGTATGCAAGCTGCAAAAAAACTGGAATCCAAGTTTTGCCGCTTATTTTGACAATCAAATTCACCCATTAATCCCTAAATTTTTTGCAAAGTGGATTCTACAATCGCACTACTGCCCAGTTACCGGTGTAACTCAGAACCAATCAGAATCAATAAACGCAATGCTCAAGCGTGTGCTTAACTTCAAGGATGCAACGATCGATGACTGCATTGTCGGACTTTACCAAACTTCTCGATACTACAGGAACGAAATTCTTCGTGGTTTGTGTGGCCAAGGAAACTACACACTAAAGCCGGAGTTCCAACATCTACAACAGTCGCCCGAAACTGTAACACTCTCTCCATCGTTGTCGTTAGAACAAATAGCTGCGAACATTCAACGCCGGCACTCTCAGACTTCAGCGACTCGAGAAATTCGAGAAATTGGTGCGATTAAAGTGACTGTCATACGTCCCAACATGAGTTTCTATGATAGCAACAGCAATGAGTCAGGTGGCACGGGGCCTTCATTGTCCAATGATGCTACTGGTACTCCTGTTCACCAGCCCGTTGGAGAATCTAGCCACAAATCTGTGCGAGTTAATGTCGATCTAGACGACAACGAACAGTCGACACGGATCAGCTTGCTTAGTGAGCAACATAAAGTTTCATTCAACCCTACTCTTGGTAACTTCATAGTGACTAACGTTGCCGGACGAAATAATGTTGTGACATTTAGCAACGGCGTTGCTTCGTGTTCTTGTGTCTCTGCTCAATCGTGTTCGCATATCGCAGCGGTTAGACGAAAAATTGGATTGCCCCGAGTTGCCGAGAAGCCTGTAGGAATCAGCAAAATCTTAAAAGCTTCTCGATCGAATAAGGGACGTCGACGCAAAGGATTTTCTCGAGAGGAACGCATCGAACAAAATAAGCTTTGGCGTCATGAACGTGCACATGAATCTATAACTTGTGAGTCTGCTAACCGTAGCAATGGTGAGTTTCCACGAATACCAACAGTCAGGGGCGGATTTAGGGGGGGGGGAGCGGGGGAGCGACTGCCCCCCCCCGAAACAACTGGATGAAACATATTGCCCCCCCCCCCAAAAAAACCTAAGTTTGTGCCCTTTAAACTTGATTTTTCGCCCCCTACACGCATTTTTTGCGCCCCTAGCTTAAAAATTGGCGCCCCTCATACTCATGTTGCGCCACAAACTTGGACCGCCCACCTTAAATAAAATCCTAGATCCGCCACTGCCAACAGTGATAAACGAGCCAGCCGCTCATGCTTTTGTTGATTGTTCTGATCATGTCGCCAGTTTTGTTACTGTCGAAGCTTCGGCGCTATCGACATCAGGCTATCGTCCATTCGGCCTACCCAATCGTAATGGAAAACTCTGTTGGTTCAACGCCAGTCTTCACGCAGTTGGTGCGGCATTGTCAGGGAGAAATTTTTCTGAAACAGCCGTGAATTCGTCCTTTCTTATACGACTCTTGGCCAACATTTCGAGCGGATCTGGATTCAGCGAATATTTGTACAACACTGCATTGGAAGAATGCTGTACGGCTGGTCAAATAAATACCAACGAATATAACGACTGCTTTGAATTTTTCGTGATCATTTCTCAAAAGCTGCAGACTATTCGTCGCCAGTTTAGAATTCAGGTAATACTTCTCGTTTCTAAATTTCAAAAAGCACTTACGAGTACAGAAACTTGCTTTACTTTTTGAACGGAAACCATTCGAAACGACAATATCATAGGGAACTAATGTAGTAAAAAGAGGCAAATACATGTAAACAAATATGAATCCAGGATCGGACACGTACAGCATAGATGGCAGTAAGAGAGTACAGGCACTTTAAATCGATGTTTTCAATTCCGTCTCAGCTGTTTGGCTTTATTATTTTAGCTCGGCGGGTCCACCCTATGTCTCCGGTGCAATAATGCCGCGACTACTGAAAGTTTGCATGAAACATTCGTGGTGGTTCAACCAGTTGAAGGACAGCAGCTGATTCAGCTTGTGAATGCGGCACTACGACCGGACGAGTCTGATGACATCACATGCACAGCCTGTCAGACAAGTAGCTGCGTTCATAGCAGAACTCCTCAAAATGCGCCACCTCTCCTGTGCTTCGTCGTGAACAGGCTCTTGAGAAGCCAGGCAACTATTGTCAAGAACCGAGTGGGCTTCGATTTAACGCCAGAAATTGACTATAACAATCGCGCTATTGCCTCCAAAGTGTGATTGTGCACCTGGGAGAACGAGTCGACGAAGGTCATTACGTCGCTTATGTATTTCCATCAAAAGTGACATATGCTACTTGCTGGACGATCTAATGACCACAGAGCTAAGCACTTCTACGTCTTTGCTGAAAAATATTTCGTCAGATGCTCGACTAGTTATATACAAACGTCAGCCGAAAGGTTAATTTTCTATCAACTCTGAAGCTACGAAACTGTTGTATTTTCGTCCTGTGGTAATAATAATTTAGCTAATTTCTAGCATAGCTCGTTTATTATATATAGCAGAGTACTGATGATTATTTTCAAATGGGCATTTACATTTCATAAAAAGCCCTGCAAGAAGTGGACTTTGAATAAAGAGTTGTGTGAATCTGTGAAATAGATTAAAAGAAAAATAGCTTGTAGTATATAGTATAGCAATGAGCTTGTGTTTGTATGCCTGTTTCTTGGTAAGTTTGTTTCACTAAGGTGAAAAAAGCATGTGGCAGTGCCTATTTATTGACTGATGAAACAGATTTTGGTACATTGAGTACATGATAATGTTCATGAGTATGGAGAATAGATAGGCTAGATAGGGGTGCTGAGTCAGGTATTGGGACCTGAGTGCTTTTGAACTGTCTGTTTGCATGAAAATGTTAAGGACAGTGAATTCCAAGAGTGCACAATGCACAACCATGTCATAATGGTAATGGCAATGAGATCATAGTTTAGAGGTTTTCATTTATAGCTAATCATCATATTATTATTAAATTGTTTGCTGATAAGAAAATGGCTATGTATTTACTTAAACTTTTTATGTTTAAACCTTTTCTGTTTGTATGCTTAAAGTTATTTATATTATTAAGTGTTCAACTTACTTCATTGCTATAATGCCAACATTTATTTTACTTTCAATATAGCAAGAAAAATTTCATATAAAATGGCACTTTATGCATCAGATGTTACTATTTGTTACTTTTTTCTATTTTGTCTATTGAGAATCCATTTTGCCTATTTTGCCTATTTTGCCTACTTGTCTATTTGAGAATAAAAAAACAATATTTTTTGCAACTTTGAACATTTTTGCCTTTTTTTCCAAATTTAAAAGAGTAAGATCTAATTAAGTGTAAATAGTCTTTTAGTTTAATAATGTTTTTTCTTGTTTTTAAGTAAATGGCACTGTTACAACTTTTTCTGTTATAACATTTTTGAAAAGCACTTTTTTGTTCTCTTGAAATGTTAAATTCTAATATATCCCTGTTACTTTTTAATTTTTGTGTTCCCTGTTATTAGAACTTGTCCTTTTTTCAATCTGGAATATGTGCTATTTTGCTTACTGTGTATTTTTTCTAAGCCATCTAATTATATTGGTTAATATAGACTTTGAAAAAATATGCTGTTTTAATTTGTTACTATCATAAAAATGTACTTTATTACTGGCATATTGTTGAATTAATTATTTATGTTTAGTGTCTGAAAAATGAAATGAGCCAACTATAATCAATACTATATACAATCGAATAATGCATTAGACATTAAATATAAATCAAATGCAGGAGAAATAATAAAAAATAACATCAGAGATTCAGAGTAAAAAAGTGCAAGTGTAGGTGAAAAAAATTCCAGAAATTTTGGGGGCGTTAAAGATGCAAAATCTGCCGCTAAATTAAAAAAAGGCTTGTAACAACATTCGAGTGAAATTTTGGCTATAACCTAGACCTAGGGCTAGGCTAACCAAGTTATGCTATTAAATAGCAGATGAAATGTAGTTACAACCACTTCGTTTACTCAGCAGGCAGACGGTATTTCTTGTTGAAAGAGAACCAAAGATACATTAAGTTATTGACACTGTTGTGGGGGCCTACGGCTTTACTTTCGCTTTGCTACGCTAGATGACTAAAGTAGCTTACCTGGACTTGTTGGTTTTCTAGTTCTTTGGTTAGATACTTGAAGCGTGTATATTGCTTGTTGGTTAGTTTAGAATTGTCTTAATGTAATTACTTTACCGTTGGCGTTAGCTTAGATATTCAGAGAGCTTCATCATGAGTGGAGCTCCTAACAAAATGACCGTGTATAAGTGTATTAGATTCAACGTATTATATAAGCACGTGTTATTTTTTATTCACGATTCAACAAACTAATGTAACACGGTAAAGTTGAATACCTGTTGACAAGTCTAGTGCGCTTTCTGCTAAAAATTCTTTAAACTTAGGATTTTCTACTTCTAATAAAATAAATGCATTTAATTAAAATTTTTATCTTAGCATAAAACTTATTTTGCAAAGTCTTACAAACCAAATTGTTATAACGTGTAGCGCTGCTGGGGCGGTGCGGGGCGTGTTTTAGGGAGACCCTTAATAAAAAGGTTGTGCTACTGTTTTCGTCTGTACAAATTGTGAAAAACTGTAGATTTTGGGGCTGGATGGAAATTATGAGTCTTGTAACCTTTTGACTACAGCTGTCTGTCAAAACCACTAGCTAGCCAGGCCTTTTTCGTTAACTAAAAATTGCCTTCTAAATATACTAAATCTCTAATATTTGTATGCTTGCTTGCTTGTCCATCCATATACTAAATCTCTTTCTAAGAAAGGTTTGAAATGCAAAGTTTCACGATCACGTGTTGTGTTGATGTTGTTGTGACGCTGTGTGTTGGTGTTACGTGGTGTGTGGTTTGCAGTCTACTTTGTTCCCACGCCCAGTAAGTACTTCACTGTCACTACTTTCTGTCTGTCTATAGGCCTAGTGCTGGTAAAAAAATTGAATTTAAGAATGAAGTAATAAAGCTTAAAGTTTGTCTTGTAATACCAATCTTTTTACAGAAACTGACTGACTCAGTGACTGATTTATTCGAAATTCGAAATTCGAAGTTGTTAGTAAGCAAGCTTGTGCTTTTAGGCAGATTGAATGAATGAAAGATTTGCTTTAGGCTGGGACTTTTCGACTCAGCAGGTCAGGATATTTTGAATGATTTATATTTTTTGCTGATCCTTTTGACAGTTTTGTTTTGACAGTTTTATTGGTGATGTTATTGTTAGCTAGGGTACTTATCAACAAATACAATATTCAAACCCATTGGCTACCTAATTGTGATGAAATATGTTTAAGCCTGAGAATATGTCAGGCTTAGACTAGAGCCTAGGCCCTATTCAAAGCATAGATTAATAGGTTCCTGGACACTTCGTCATCTTACCACTTCATCATCCACTCATATTTTTGGACACTTCATCATCTTACCACTTCGTCATCCACATTACTAATGTGGACACTTTGTCATCTATTCCCTGGACACTTTGTCATCTACTCCCGGGACACTTCGTCATCCACTTTTTGTATGAAAAACTTTGCTATATATGTAACATACATATACTCGTACATGCAACTACATGTATAAAGATTAAGACAAGACATTATACATGTATATGTATCGATCTACATATAGATATAGTCACCCTCCTCCTTTCACATTCTGGGCTTAAGACCAGACAATGGCGGAGTTATGACCCACAAAGAGTAATATAGTAACATAATTTGTAGCTATACATGTAGGCACAAAGATCACAAAGTTCACAAAGCACAAAGAGAATAGCATTAAGACCTACACATTTAAATTACTGCAGAATTAATAGTACTAGCTAGTATTTTAAGTGTAGCTAAATGTAGCTAAATTTTTCTTAGGTAAATGTAGCTAAGTAAAATGTTGAAGTTACACATGAAATGCAAATGTGATTTTGTCCAAATAGAATAATTCCATAGCTGATTTTTAAAATCAAGGAAGAACTTACATACATTAAATATATACTCACTGATGGCCTTGCACTTGACCGCCGAACCAAGGGATGTGACCCAGGCGAGAGCAGCTAAGCAGGAAGCTGCGAATGGAGAGTTCGCCAGCTCAATATTTAGCCCAGTAGCAACTCCATCAGCGGATATAGAGTCAGCTGGGTGTGCTCCGCCCGCTGCTTTAGTTGCCGGTGCCAGCCTGGCCACTTCTTGAGGGGTAAATTGACCATCTCTGCACTTGCACCCCTCAGCTTAGATCCGCCACTGTGGTTAGTTGGTTGGAGAATTGGCACGTTGCACTCATAGACATAAATACATGTACGCGGTACGGCTTAGCATATTTAGGGGGTGAAAACGCTCTATAGCTCTGCAGACTGATGCCTGTGAAAGGTTGGTTAAGTCCCTGCCAGCAAGTGGAGCAAGGAGAAATCCATTACGTAACATCACTCTAGCTCAGACTGTATGGGGTTGTGATTCAAGGGTTGGTTAAGTCCTTAAAGAGAAATCCATTACGTAACTACACATGCATGGCCACATACTTTTGTTGCCTCCCCTTTGGTTGTAGAAGTGATAATGCCAATATTAGGGCTTTAACAAGGTAAGCAAAAATAATTATTAGAGCTTGGCAAGTTTGAACCTATTAGGGTGAACCAAAAGTTTCCAGAATTTTTTTCGAATCAAACTTTCAGTTACTTTTTGTCTACGAAAAAGCTTAAAATTAAGCAGCAACCATATACTATGCTGTTGGCCAGGCCTTATCATCATTTCATTTTTGAAGTGTTGATTATGTTTTAACAATTTAAACAATATAAACTGAATAATATATATAAACTGAAATATAACAATTTTTAACAATATAACAATCGAATAACAACTTACAGCCTTGCAAAATCTTGGGATGACAAAGTGTCCTCAGAATTTGGTCACTTTGTCATCTAGATTTACTAACTATTTTTTGATATGACAAAACGTCCAAAATCCGTGGTCACTTCGTCATCAAGATGACAGAGTTGTAAGATGACGAAGTGTCCAGGAACCAGATTAATATAGGCCCTATTAATAGTTGGCCTATTTGCTAATTGCTTAAAATATTTTGCTACACCTATATAATGAATTTATTTAGAATTTTTTTGTCCTAAAATTGAGAATATAAATTACATAAATAATGAATAACTATAAATAGGCCTATAGGCGCCTACCTATATTCTATAAATAATATTAATAAAACTTTATATTTTAAGGCCTTAATATTAAGGCCCTAATATAAAAAGTATAAGCCTATACTAGGCCTACATACATAGGTTGTTTAGTCTCTCGCCTCTCTCCCCTCTATTTTTAAAGCCTACAATCAAACTTGCATATTTTCTATATGAATAAGTATATTAGGCCTATATAAATATTTTCTATCATAAATAAGCCCTAACTATTTATACCAAAGCCAAGACATTTTAAATAAAAGCAATCTTTTTTTAGGCTATTAAAAATTGTTTTAAAGGTTTATGCAATAAAAGACTTTCTTTTTTGGCTCCTAGCCAACAATTGAACAAAAAAACAAAGCTAGATACTTTTCCTCAAAAGACAAATAATTATTTAACCAACAAATCAATTTTTCTAAATAAATAGGATTGGTAGGCATACATGCGCAACCTCTGAAATTACGCTGGCCGTGCGACTTAGTTTTGACCAAAAATGCGACTTAGTTTGCTTCTTATGCGACTTACCTGATCCTTTTTGCGACTTAGTTTGCTCCTTTTGCGACTTACCTGATCCTTTTTGCGACTTAGTTGCTCCTATTGCGACTTACCTGATCCTTTTTGCGACTTAGTTGCTCCTATTGCGACTTACCTGATCCTTTTTGCGACTTAGTTGCTCCTGTTGCAACTTACCTGATCCTTTTTGCGACTTAGTTGCTCCTATTGCGACTTACCTGATCCTTTTTGCAACTTAGTTGCTCCTATTGCGACTTACCTGATCCTTTTTGCGACTTAGTTGCTCCTGTTGCGACTTACCTGATCCTTTTTGCGACTTAGTTTGCTTCTTATGCGACTTGTTTTTCTTTTGCTTCACCATTTTTCCTTGAACCACTCTTTTTTCGCTTTCCTGTTGCCTTTCTTTCTTGGTTCTTGTGTTTTTCTGTTTTTGGTCAACTCAATTTTGCGACTTACCCCTGGTCAGCCACGATTTATGGTGGCCGGATCGGCCAGCTCGGCCAGCAGTTGCGCATGTATGTTGGTAGGTATTGCTAAACATATAAAAAATTAGGGCTGTGGCTAAAATTTATATATATATATATAAATTAATTGTAATAGGCCCTATGATAAAAATACATGTAGGTGAATCAATATAAATATACATAAATGAAGCCCTTTCCTAAACAAGTTATTTCCTTTGACTTTTTAGCTATCTAGGACCCCAACCTAGGCCTATTATTTTTTTATTATACTCAGTAATTAAATAAAGCAAAGTATGATTTGGTCTTTATAGAAGGAAAGGGAAGCAATAAGCAGAAATTATTAGTAGAATTTCTTAGCAAAAAGCAGAAATTAGGTCTATAGGCCTAAAATAGGCCTATCAAAGATAATAATCAATAAGTAAGTTATAGTAATCTAAAGATAAATAGGAGATAATTAAGGATTTTCTATTAGATAGGTTGACTTGCTATCATAGTCAATGAGTCTAACATTGAGCTGGTATATCTTGCTCTGGTCTTAGGTATTAACAACTAAGCTACAGTATTAGTTAGCTAGCTATTATTGGCATTGGCATATTGTCAATGGCAAATCATACCATTCAGTTGAACTTAGAATATCATAGGTTTTTGCTTAATAGGTTCTAAAGCTTTAAATAGACCAACAATAATAAGAATAAGTCTGAGTATGTCTGAGCTCTTTTAGGCATATTGTATTGTACGATAATGATCATACACTGAAGATCATTTAATATATTTTAATAATAAATATAAATTAACAAGACCAGTAGCAATCTAGGTGCCAGAAGGTTGCATATATGTTAGAAATGTCTTCCTTCAAAGTTGACACATTTTGGAATGCTAATTTATGCCAATGTTTTTGGTGTATAAAACAATATAGGAACAAAATACAAGTGGGACAAATTAAAAACCTAATTAGTATGCTCCAGTTATAACTTGACTAGATACTTATTAGATTTTAGTTTAAAATGCTAATGCCATTGTGTCAAAAATAATATGACATAGCTTTAAGTATTTGAATCTTCCCAATCAGAAATGTCTTCAAAGCATATTTCAAAAACTAACAGGTAAAAGCCATTGGAGTTGGCCTGACTACTGGGGAAATCTTTTTTGAAGAATTCCTAAAATTCGATGAAGCTCTTCCGCATTACAAGTGAGTAGGATTCGCACCTGGTTGCTGTGTGGTTGCTAGACTGTTCTTCTAAAAGCAGTCAGAATCGTCTCAAAAAACTGCTCGCAGAACCAAAGGCGGCGTGCGCGTCCACCCAGATGGTGCCACCATCACCTCCCCGACGCTGATGTGGGTGGAGGCGCTGGACCGCCTGCTCGCCCAGCTGAAGGCCCGCGGCGTTGAATTCAGCCAGGCCGCCGTCATCTGCGGCTCCGGGCAGCAGCACGGCAGCGTCTACTGGCGCACCGGAGCGCGCGACACGCTTCGCCAGCTGAAGCCGGAGCTGCCCATGGCCGAGCAGCTGGCCGCCTGCTTCAGCACCACCGACTCGCCAGTGTGGATGGACTCCAGCACCGGCGAGCAGTGCGCCCAGCTCGAGGCCTTCGCTGGCGGCCCGGAGGTTCGTTTTGATTGAACTCTTGGTTGCTGCGAACCTGCGGTATTGAATCCTTAGCTGCTGGGCCGCCAGCCTCCCAGACCCTCAGTCTGGGCTGCCAGCCTTCCAAACCTTCAGCCAGCCTCCCAGACCCTCAGTCTGGGCTGCCAGCCTTCCAAACCTTCAGCCAGCCTCCCAGACCCTCAGACAGCCTCCCAAACCTTCAGCCAGCCTCCCAGACCCTCAGACGGCCTCCCAAACCCTCAGCCAGCCTCCCAAACCCTCAGCCGGCCTCTCAGACCCCAGCCAACCTCCCAGACCCTCAGACAGCCTCCCAAACCTTCAGACAGCCTCCCAGACCCTCAGACAACCTCCCAGACCCTCAGCCAGCCTCCCAGACCTTCAGACAACCTCCCAGACCCTCAACCAGCCTCCCAAACCCTCAGACAACCTTCCAGACCCTCAGCCAGCCTCCAAAACCCTCAGCCAGCCTCTCAGACCCCAGCCAGCCTCTCAGACCCTCAGCCAGCCTCCAAAACCCTCAGCCAGCCTCCCAGACACTCAGCCAGCCTCCCAAACCTTCAGACAGCCTCTCAGACCCTCAGACAACCTCCCAGACCCTCAACCAGCCTCCCAAACCCTCAGTCAGCCTCCCAGACCCTCAACCAGCCTCCCAAACCCTCAGACAACCTCCCAGACCCCCAACCAGCCTCCCAGACCCTCAGCCAGCCTCCAAAACCCTCAGCCAGCCTCCCAGACCCTCAACCAGCCTCCCAAACCCTCAGTCAGCCTCCCAGACCCTCAACCAGCCTCCCAAACCCTCAGACAACCTCCCAGACCCCCAACCAGCCTCCCAGACCCTCAGACAACCTTCCAGACCCTCAGCCAGCCTCCAAAACCCTCAGCCAGCCTCCCAGACACTCAGCCAGCCTCCCAAACCCTCAGCCAGCTTCCCAAACCCTCAGCCAGCCTCTCAGACCCCAGCCAGCCTCCCAGACCCTCAGAGACAGCCTCCCAGACCCTCAACCAGCCTCCCAGACCCTCAGCCAGCCTCCCAAACCCTCAGCCAGCCTCCCAAACCCTCAGAGACAGCCTCCCAGACCCTCAGCCTGGGCCGCCAGCAGATTCCTCCCTACTCGCCACCGACCGCCCCGCCTTACCCCGCAGGCCCTGGCCGCCCTGACCGGCGCCCGCGCCTTCCACCGCTACACGGCTGCCCAGTTGATGAAGCAGCGCCTCGCCGGCACTCTGGCCGACACCGAGCGAGTCTCCCTGGTCAGCAGTTTTGCTGCCTCGCTATTCCTCGGCGACTACGCCAGCATCGACGAGGCCGACGGGTCCGGCATGAATCTGATGTCGCTGGCCGAGAGAGCCTGGGTGCCCCGCCTGTGCGATTTCGTGCAGCCCGGACTGGAGGTGCGGACCGTTAAGCTTTGAGTCCCGCTTTTCATCTATCGCCACTTGAAAATTTACTCTACTAAATCGTAATATACTCTGCAGTCTACTCCCTAGTGACCCACAGTCTACTCCCTAGTGACCCCACAGTCTACTCCCTAGTGACCCACAGTCTACTCCCTAGTGACCTCACAGTCTACTCCCTAGTGACCCACATTCTACTCCCTAGTGACCTCACAGTCTACTCCCTAGTGACCCACATTCTACTCCCTAGTGACCCACAGTCTACTCCCTAGTGACCTCACAGTCTACTCCCTAGTGACCCACATTCTACTCCCTAGTGACCTCACATTCTACTCCCTAGTGATCTCACAGTCTACTCCCTAGTGACCCACAGTCTACTCCCTAGTGACCTCACATTCTACTCCCTAGTGATCTCACAGTCTACTCCCTAGTGACCCACAGTCTACTCCCTAGTGACCCCACAGTCTACTCCCTAGTGACCCCATAGTCTACTCCCTAGTGACCCACAGTCTACTCCCTAGTGACCCACAGTCTACTCCCTAGTGACCCACATTCTACTCCCTAGTGACCCACAGTCTACTCCCTAGTGACCCCACAGTCTACTCCCTAGTGACCCCATAGTCTACTCCCTAGTGACCCACAGTCTACTCCCTAGTGACCCACAGTCTACTCCCTAGTGACCCACATTCTACTCCCTAGTGACCCACAGTCTACTCCCTAGTGACCCCACATTCTACTCCTGAGCCTGTCTGACTCCAAGTGACTCCGGCCCCACCTGTACCTAAGCTGGCTCCAGCCTCAGTCCCTCATCTCCCCGCCCCAGAGCCTCCTCGGCCCGATCGTCCCTGGCCGCACGATCCTCGGCCGGGTGTCGGCCTACCTCTCTGCTCGGTGGGGATTCTCGCTCGACTGCCGCGTGGCCGCCTTCACCGGCGACAACCCGGCCACGCTGGCTGGACTGCGGCTGCAGCCGGGCTGCCTCGCCGTCACTCTGGGCAGCTCCAGCTGCGCCCTGCTGAGGTCACCCGGCCGCTGCCTGCCCGCCGGGGCCGCCCTGCCAAGCCTGGGCTGCGTGGTCATGGCCTGCGCTGTGGACACCGAGTCCTGCATGCCTATTGTTGTGTGAGTCCGCTAGCTGAGCAGCTGGCTGCAGTGTGAGTCCGCTAGCTGAGCAGCTGGCTGCAGTGTGAGTCCGCTAGCTGAGCAGCTGGCTGCAGTGTGAGTCCTCTGGCTTAGTGAGCAGCTGACTGGAGCTCGAGCCCAGGACCTTGCTCAGTGCCGAATCCCCAACCCAACCAGCCTTAAGAACGGCGCGCTGACCCGCGAGGCCATCAGGGACCGGTTCGCGGGCGGCTCCTGGGCCGAGTTTGACCGGCTGCTGGACTCGCGGCCTCCCGGCAATGGCGGGCTCGTCGGGCTGTACTTCGACTCGCCGGAGATTGTGCCGGAGGGCGCGCTGGGTCGCTATCGGTTCGGCGCCGACGGAGAGCCGCTGCCAGACGGCGCTAACTTTGTCGAAGGTCCGGCCGCCGAGGCTCGAGCCTGTCTGGAGAGCCACGCCATGTCGCTGCGGCTGTTCGCTGAGAGCCTCGGCTTCCGGCCCGGGGAGCCCGGCGCCAGGGTGCTGGCCACTGGGGGAGCCTCGGCCAATCCGCGGGTGGCTCAGGTGAGCTGCTGTTGGTCAGGCTTTGGGACGGCGCTTAGTAGCTAAGCTGATTTAGTTAATATACACTGTTGCTGCTGATGTATCAGTAGTTAAATAGAGGTAGCTAGATCGGTAGTTGATCTGGTAGATAAATCGGTAGTTGATCTGGTAGCTAGATCGGTAGTTGATCTGGTAGATAAATCGGTAGTTGATCTGGTAGCTAGATCGGTAGTTGATCTGGTAGATAAATCGGTAGTTGATCTGGTAGCTAGATCGGTAGTTGATCTGGTAGATAAATCGGTAGTTGATCTGGTAGCTAGATCGGTAGTTGATCTGGTAGATAAATCGGTAGTTGATCTGGTAGCTAGATAGGTAGTTGATCTGGTAGATAAATCGGTAGTTGATGTGGTAGCTAGATCGGTAGTTGATCTGTTAGATAAATCGGTAGTTGATGTGGTAGCTAGATCGGTAGTTGATCTGGTAGCTAGATAGGTAGTTGATCTGGTAGATAAATCGGTAGTTGATCTGGTAGCTAAATAGGTAGTTGATCTGGTAGATAAATCGGTAGTTGATCTGGTAGCTAAATAGGTAGTATATTCGGAAGATGAATTCAAAGTAGATGCTGCGACTGAATGAGTAGTTGAGTCGGCAGCTGCAACAGCTCCAGCCGCTCCGCAGGTGCTGGCTGACGCCCTGGCTACTCCGGTGATTGTCCAGCCCGGCCTGGGCAACTCGGCTGCCCTCGGCGCCGCTCTACTTGGCGCCAGCGCTCTCGCCGGCCCAAGCGCCGATTTTCTCGCCTCTCTGCCGCCCGACAGCGGCGCCGGAGTCGAGTCCAGGACGTTCGAACCCAGGCCGGAAGCGGCGCCGGCTTACCAGTCGATGCGCGATCGATTTCCGGGCCTGCTGGCGAGGGCGGCCAAGCTGCAGGCCGCTCGACTTGGTGGCTCCGCTTGATGCGGCTGAGAGGCTGATTTTAGTTTTGCATTGCGGATCAGGGGCGCAATGCTAGTTGTAGGAGGTTCTGGTAGCGTTTCCCTACGGACCATGACTTTCACTATAATTATGTAAATATTTCTATTTGATTTTAGGGATGATTTTCTTGTCTAGACTGATTTTTCAATAAATGGTGCATGTGAACTGATTATAGATTTCTGTGATGAGAGTCCACATTTTTTAATTTTCAGTTACAAAAAGGCGCTAAGCTTTATGTTGGGAATAAAATAGAAACTAATCTTTAGGTAGGATCCAGGCCCAGATTCAAATTGGAGAGCTTCTTGTTAGATAGAGATTAAGCTTCAGATTAGATAAAGACCCAAAATCAGGCTGGGATAAAGACCCAGAATCAGGCTGGATAAAGACCCAGAATCAGGCTGGATAAAGACCCAGAATCAGGCTGGATAAAGACCCAGAATCAGGCTGGGATAAAGACCCAGAATCAGGCTGGATAAAGACCCAGAATCATGCTGGATAAAGACCCAGAATCAGGCTGGATAAAGACCCAGAATCATGCTGGATAAAGACCCAGAATCAGGCTGGGTAAAGACCCAGAATCAGGCTGGGTAAAGACCCAGAATCATGCTGGATAAAGACCCAGAATCAGGCTGGATAAATACCCCACAGTGTATTTCTATGGTGACATTTTTTGAAAAAAATGGCCACCCCAGATTTTTACTATCATCAATAGATCATGTATGTCCAGAGAGAATGCTACAAGACTTTAAAAAATCCATCAAGCAGTTGCTAAGAAACTACTGTTTTTCTGTTTTTAATGCTGTTTTATGCTGTTTCGTGCTATTTGTTTTTGTTTTTCTAGTTCAAACAGAAAATCACTTATAAGCTTAAGGTCCATTTGTTTAGCCAACAAATAGGCTGTTTTTTACACACATTTCATATGCTAATCAAAATGAATGTTCCAAAAATACAGGGTACAATTGTGTGATTGAATGTAACAAATAGGTTTTGTACTAGCTGTACTACTTCTCTATTGAGGGGAGACTGTGTGTGCATGATTTGGAGTTGAAGAACGCAGTCACTCATCTATTACTCAATCAAATAGTGTGCTATACATTGCGCAATGCACACAAGTTTGCTGAGCTAAAAACTTGTCTGCTCAGCAATCAATGAATATATATAAGTCGCTCTTATCGATTGATTTCACTTTAATCTAACTAGAGAAGTTTTTATATTCATTGCACAATCTCTGCGTCTCATTACATATCAGATTTGTTGTGTAGCACCTTTCTTAATCGACACCAAGCACGCTCAGTGTTAGGCATTATGAGTAAAAGCAGCAGTGCCAGAACGCACGAAGATGCTCGTCTCATCGTCTGCCTCATCTGCATGCATAAGGGCAAGGAAATGCGCCGGATAAATGAGCACATGCAGTCACTCATCTCAGAGTTCAAGATGCATGGCTACGATACGCAGGACAATCGGCTACCAAGTGCTCTGTGCACAAAATGCAGGATAACGCTGCTAGAGTACGAGAAAGGAAACTTTTCGTCCTCGCTGCCCGACTTCGACCACTCTAAGATTGGAGCCCAGCCTCCTCGAACACGAAGCCGAGCAGCTACTCGATGCAACTGTATTGTGTGTCAGGCTGCCAGAGAAAGCTCCGCAAACTTTGGACATCCAGCAGCAGTTAATCGGCGACCACGAGGAAGGCCAAGCGCTGACAGTCAAAGTAGGATTGTTTGCGAGCCCACTGCCAGCACTGTGTCAAAAACTCGACGCCCAGTCAGCATGAAGCTCTGTGTGAAGTGCCTCTCGCAGCTAAATCGAGGCAAGTCACATGTCTGTACTCCTGCTACAAGGGCACATAATGCAGAAGGCTTTTACATGGAAGTGGAGCCACCATCTCAGAGTACGCCGAAGCAACCACAGCAGCTGAGCGTCAGCAGCATGGTGAGCATTCAGCAGGATATGGGCCTCAGCACGCGCTCTATGCTGAAGCTGGCTCACCATATTAGAGCAGCGTCGGGTTCAAAAACAGCTGTAGAGTCGTACCTCCAACAAAAGCTGTCTGACATTCACCACCAGCTCGACAGCTTTTTTGAACTACAACAGTTGGACTTCGTCAACATGGAGCGAGGAGTTGTGACAGAAGTAACATCACGTCCAGCTGTTATTTGTGTGCGCATTCAGCAGCTTCTCAAGCGAATTATTCAAGAAAGACAACTGAACCCATCGACCTGTATGATTAAGGTTGGCATTGATGGAGGTGGTGGGTTCTTCAAGATCTGCCTGTCTGTGTTTGATTCCAGTTGGTGTGTTGACTCCACTGAGCCTTCACAGGCAGCCTGTAGCAGCAACTCTCGCAGCAGTCGGCTAAAGCACTCCGGTGTTAAACGAATTCTTATTGTAGCCATCGCACCAGCCATTCAAGAAAATTACCAGAACCTGGAGTTGCTGTGGAGGGCAGCTGGACTGAGCAGTCTTCAAGGCAAATTTACCATCGCTAGCGACTTAAAGCTGTGCAACATGCTGCTTGGGCTTATGGCTCACAGTGCTGCTCATCCCTGCTGCTGGTGCGATGCCCACAAGAATAAGCTATTGCAGAAGGGCACAGATCGCACACTGAAGCTTCTCGAAGACAGCCATGCAAACTTCCAGGCTTCTGGCTCCAAGCTTGCAGCTGCCAAGAATTTTGGAAATGTGGTACGTCCCTGTCTTCTAGAAAATTTCCCAGCCTCAACAATGGTCCTAGAAATTGTACCACCGCCCGAACTGCACCTGCTAACTGGAGTAGTAAATACCATTTACTGTAGTATGCAGTCAGTGTGGCCAGAGTGTGACAGATGGCTGCATCACTGCCACGTCGCCAGGGAGGCAATTCACGGAGGCAGTTTTACCGGCAACAGCTGCAAAGTGCTCCTGCAGAATGTTGATGCTCTGGCATCGATGTGCCCGCTACAGTGCTTGCCGTACGTTGCTGCACTGCGCTGCTTCAGGCTTGTTGTGTCCAGCTGCTTTGGCAATGAACTGGCCTCCAATTTCCAGCAGACGATCGCTGATTTTCAAGTGACGTTCATGGACCTCGGGATCTCAGTGACACCGAAAGTTCACACAGTGCTGCATCATGTGCCACAGTTCTGTTTGATGCAACAGCGAGGACTTGGTCCCTGGAGTGAACAGGCATCTGAAGCAGTGCACCACGACTTTCAGCAGCTATGGGCGAACTTCAAGGTCAAGGATGTAGAAAATCCCAGCTTTGGAAGTCGTTTGCTTCAGGCTGTGCGTCATTATAATAGCCGACATGTGTAGGACATGTAGTCAGTGTGGACTTTGACATTGTTTTCACTCCTAATGTGTAATTTATATTGACATTGTACAACTACGTTTCAAGCTGAAAGTTTTTATATTGTACAAGCATTCTTTAAATTTATACTAATAATATAATTTATTAATGTTGAAAGAAAAACATTGAATAACGTTTTTGATACCAATTTGCCTATTATAACCTGTATCAAAGCAAAAAAATGAAAACAGCATGAAACAGCATGAAAAACAGAAAAACAGTAGTTACTCAGCAACCGCTCGACAGATTTTTTTAATATTGTGGCTTCCTCTCTAGAAAAATGTGATCTATTAATGATAGTAAAAATCTTGAGTGGCCATTTTTTTCAAAAAATCTTACCAAAGAAATACACTGTGACCCAGAATCAGGCTGGGATAAAGACCCAAAATCAGGCTGGGATAAAGACCCAAAATCAGGCTGGGATAAAGACCCAGAATCAGGCTGGGATAAAGACCCAGAATCAGGCTGGATAAAGACCCAGAATCAGGCTGGATAAAGACCCAGAATTAGATTGGATAAAGACCCAGAATTAGGTTGGATAAAGACCCAGAATCAGGCTGGATAAAGACCCAGAATCATGCTGGATAAAGACCCAGAATCAGGCTGGATAAAGACCCAGAATCATGCTGGATAAAGACCCAGAATCAGGCTGGATAAAGACCCAGAATCATGCTGGATAAAGACCCAGAATCAGGCTGGGTAAAGACCCAGAATCAGGCTGGGTAAAGACCCAGAATCATGCTGGATAAAGACCCAGAATCAGGCTGGATAAATACCCAGAATCAGGCTGGGATAAAGACCCAAAATCAGGCTGGGATAAAGACCCAAAATCAGGCTGGGATAAAGACCCAGAATCAGGCTGGGATAAAGACCCAGAATCAGGCTGGATAAAGACCCAGAATCAGGCTGGATAAAGACCCAGAATTAGATTGGATAAAGACCCAGAATTAGGTTGGATAAAGACCCAGAATCAGGCTGGATAAAGACCCAGAATCATGCTGGATAAAGACCCAGAATCAGGCTGGATAAAGACCCAGAATCAGGCTGGATAAAGACCCAGAATCATGCTGGATAAAGACCCAGAATCAGGCTGGATAAAGACCCAGAATTAGGTTGGATAAAGACCCAGAATCAGGCTGGATAAAGACCCAGAATCATGCTGGGTAAAGACCCAGAATCAGGCTGGATAAAGACCCAGAATCAGGCTGGATAAAGACCCAGAATCAGGCTGGATAAAGACCCAGAATTAGGTTGGATAAAGACCCAGAATTAGGTTGGATAAAGACCCAGAATCAGGCTGGATAAAGACACAGAATTAGGTGGGATAAAGACCCAGAATCAGGCTGGATAAGACCCAGCTCCAGAGTCTCAAGCCGCCCAGCCCGCAGCCATGTCCATGAACCGCTTCATGCACCCTCGCAATCGCTACCGCCGGGAGAAGCCGGACTTTGCCCAGCTGGCCCGCGACAACCCCAGCTTTGCGGCCGCCTGCCAGCTGGACGATCGCGGCCGAGTTGTGGTCAACTTCAAGCTGCCCACCAGCTGGCCGCTCTCACCCGAGCCCTGCTAGAGCGCGACTTCCAGCTGCGCGTGGAGCTGCCGCTGGACCGCCTGATCCCGACGCTGCCGCTGCGGCTGAACTACCTGCACTGGCTGGAGGACATCCTGGGCGTTGATTGCTCCGCTCCCGAGGGTGAGTCGAGGTTTGTTTAAGATGAGTCTCAAAATGAAAAATTGAAGGCTTTAGTTGTCAAGAGAAGCGGAAATCCCGAGTAAAATGCGTCTCCCTGTTCACACACGCAGCCTCCAGCAGCACTCTTCGCGGCATCGACATCGGCACTGGCAGCTGCTGCATCTACCCGCTTCTGGCGGTCCGCTGCCACCCCAGCTGGCGGTTTGTAGCCACTGAAGTGGACAAGAGAAACGCAGCCTATGCTGAGGAGAATGTCGCCCGCAACGGCCTGCAGGATCGCGTCAGGGTGGCGTTGGCGCCGGCGGACGCCGGGCCGCTCGAGTTTCCATTGAGTCTGGCGGAGCCGCAGGAGCAGTTCGACTTCTGCATGTGCAACCCACCGTTCTTTGCGGATGCGGCCGAGGCTCAGGGCCTGCTTAACACCAGGTGAGGGGTGCTCAGGGCCTGCTTAACACCAGGTGAGGGGTGCTCAGGGCCTGCTTAACACCAGGTGAGGGGTGCTCAGGGCCTGCTTAACACCAGGTGAGGGGTGCTCAGGGCCTGCTTAACACCAGGTGAGGGGTGCTCAGGGCCTGCTTAACACCAGGTGAGGGGTGCTCATGGCCTGCTTAACACCAGGTGAGGGGTGCTCAGGGCCTGCTTAACACCAGGTGAGGGGTGCTCAGGGCCTGCTTAACACCAGGTGAGGGGTGCTCAGGGCCTGCTTAACACCAGGTGAGGGGTGCTCAGGGCCTGCTTAACACCAGGTGAGGGGTGCTCAGGGCCTGCTTAACACCAGGTGAGGGGTGCTCAGAGCCTGCTCAAATCAAGTGATGGATTCTCATAGCTCAACACCAGCAGAGAGCACATCCCCCCCTCTGCAGATCGGACAGCCGGCACCCTCCAATGTCTGCCAGCACGGCAGCCAGCGTCGAGAGTTTCTCCTCAGGCGGCGAGGTGATGTTCGTGAGCCGCATCGCGCAGGAGTCAAGCCGACACCGCGACCGCTGCCGCGTCTTCACCTCCATGCTGGGCCGCAAGCCGTCCCTGAAGCCGCTGAAGCGCCTGCTGGAGCGGCTCGGCGTTGCCAGCTACGGCACCTACGAGTTCTGCCAGGGCCGCGTCATGCGCTGGGGCATTGGCTGGACTTTCCAGTCTGGCGTCAGTTTTCCAATGTCGGAGTTCAAGCGGCGCAAGCTGCAGTCCCGGCCGCCGCTGACGATGCAGCTGCCGCAGCGGCCAGCTGGCGAGGCCGGCCAGCCCAGCCCGGACTACAGCCTGGACTCCGTGTTCGCCTGGTGCAAGCGGGTTCTCAAGCGGCGACTGCGCATCGACTGCTGGGACCAGCTGAACAAGCAGGGCGCCACGGGCCGCCGGTTGCGCCTGTCGGCCAAGGAGGTCACCTGGACCCGCCAGCGGCATCGGCGCCGGCATCCGGCAGCAGGCGCCGACAAGGGCGACGCCGCTAATCGAAGCCAGGAAAGTGAGCTGAGTGAAAGCGACAGCATCAGGGGCCAGGGAGTTAGCCGACTTTCCGATGACGTCATCGGAGGTCAGGGTGTTAAAGATTGCGACGTCGCTAAAGGTCAAAAAGACAATAAAGGTGATGACGCTGCTGACGGTCAAAGTGACTCAAAAGATCATAACGTCGCTGAAGGTCATAGTGACAATAAAGGTCAAGACAACGTTAAAGGTCACGATGTCATCAAGAGCGAAAGTGACAGCAAATTTAGCGAGAAAGACACAGAGGGCTGCTCGCCGCCTGCAGAGAAGCGTCCCCGGCTGGAAGCCGCCGCCGCCAATGCCGGCCGAGGACCCCCGCAGCCGCGTCGTCAGCGCAGCCCGCGCAAGCTGACGGCCTCATCCAGCCCGTCCAAGCAGGCGACTCAGCCGAAAGAGCCGCCGGTGCTGGTGGCGAATCTGGCGCTGGATTATAACGACAGCGGCGTCATCGAGATGCAGCTGAGCTGGTTGGATGGCTCCGGCAGGGAGCTCATGCACCAGCTGCTGCTGTGCCTGAAGAATCTGTACGCCGCTGCGGCACCCTCTGACGAGGAGCAAGCCGAGGACGAGCATCAGAAGGCGAAGGCGGCTTCGGTCAGTGCGGAGGAGGCAGCCAAGGAATGACCTTCAGTTAGCTGTGTTGTGCAGCTGGAGCGCATTTAGCTAGAGTATTTCTGTGTTCATCTATTTGCAGCTGGTTTCCTTGTAAACTCAAATAAATTTCATTCAAAATCAAGCTTTGTTGGAGCCATTATCCTGTGGAATTTTATAAATACCCGTAGTGCACTTGTAACATCAATCCACATATACATGTACCGAATTTTTTATATACGGAGTTTACTCCGGAGGCCGAGGGGCAGGTTTCTACCAGCTTAGTCTATGGCCCAGACCGACAAAATCCAACGGTGGATTTCACAAAATTCACTTTACAAGCTCGAAATTTCACATCTGCGAAGACAGCAATTGCTTCAAGTCGTGGAAATTTTTTGTTACTTTTACTAAAGCGAAACTTCATGAGCGAAATTTCACA
>NIVC01000180.1:57500-77500 GCA_002269645.1 Macrostomum lignano | reverse complement strand
TAGTGACCCACCTGACCTCTCAGTGACCCACTTGACCTCACACCTGACCTCTCAGTGACCCACCTGACCTCTCAGTGACCCACCTGACCTCTTAGTGACCCACCTGACCTCTCAGTGACCCACTTGACCTCACACCTGACCTCTCAGTGACCCACCTGACCTCTTAGTGACCCACCTGACCTCTTAGTGACCCACCTGACCTCTCAGTGACCCACCTGACCTCTCAGTGACCCACCTGACCTCTCAGTGACCCACCTGACCTCTCAGTAACCCACCTGACCTCTCAGTGACCCACCTGACCTCTCAGTGACCCACCTGACCTCTCAGTGACCCACCTGACCTCTCAGTGACCCACCCGACCTCTTAGTGACCCATCTGACCTCTCAGTGACCCATCTGACCTCTCAGTGACACACCTGCCTCTCCGTGACCCACCTGTCATGGAGAACTCCTGCTCCACGTAGGCCTCACGGCCGATGGCGTCTCGGACTCGAACCTCTAGCCGGTGCCGGTCGCCGGCATGCGCCCCAGGTTTCCATGGCAACGAGTAGAGCCCGGCCACGCCCACGCCTGGCTGAGGCGTCGCGTTGCCAAGGTAACCGCCGTCGAGCCACACCTTGACGAAGGCGATCGCGTCGGGCGAGAAGGCCAACACGCGGATCTCCAGGCTGCGGTTCAGCCAGGCCGCCGGCTCCTTGTGCGGCAGCAGGTACCTGGCGTCCTTCGGGCTGGTCACGTGCACAGCGGGCCAGGTGCCCAGGCGGAGGTCGCGGAAGCTGACAACGTCGTTGTCAATGGCAACAATGCGGTACAGCCGGTTGTCCATCCAGTCGCCCAGCTCGAGCTCCAGGAAGCCCTCGGGGTGCAGGCCGTACATGTTGGGCACGGAGCCGCCCAGGGTGTGCAGGTGGCCGCACATGTACGAATAGGCGTGCCGGCTGCGGGCCACACGAGCTCGTAAAACTCCGCATAGCAACCATAGAAACCACGCATAGCAGGCCAATTCAGCATCAATCAAAATCAATACGTTGAGCTCTAAAAGTACTCACCCAAGAAAGCTGTGCAAATCGAAGCCCTGGCTAACAATGATCGACAGCGGGTAGTGGCCGAACCAGAACGAGTGGTTGCTCGTCCGAGCTTTGCGAGCGAGGCGCTGCACATCCAGGATGGCGGTCTGCGGCAGTGGTGAGACAATCATTTTAACTTGTTTGACTTTGGTAGTTTGCTGCCCCCAGGTGCCTGTTAGTCCCTAATTTCTGGGGCTTAGATATTAAAGAAGTAAGACAGGACATCGGAGATAGGTTTTAAACTGTGTACAAAAGGTTTTTACATTAAACTGTCCTAGTATTTTTCCTTTTTATTGTGTTTTGGGCAAGACTCCCAGATATGCTTGTCAATGTTTGTCTATGCTGGTCAATTATTATCCCTTTACCTTAATGCTTTTTGGCTAGATTTTCTTAAAACAGGATGACTGCAGCCCAACTGCTCTTTATTTATAAAGAATCCTGTAAAACCCCAACCACCCTAATTACCAATTCTTCCGCAACTGAAAACTACTATCAGTAGCGTAAAAGCAAATACTATTTGCATTCCTAAACTATGCCCTACTACACTTAGGCGTCTGCGGAATGAGCAGAATTGCAATGACGCTGGTTTTCGATGTCGCCGAAGGCTGTGCGCCACAGTGGCCGCAGCCCTCCTACAATTTCGACAACTCGGAAAATCCGACCGTTCCGAAGGAATCGTTGAACATCTCGACAGTGTTGAATGCTTGAGACTTGCAGTACAAGTACTTGCTGATAAATATGCAGAACAAAATTATACATACAAATTTACGTGTACACATGTGCCCCGGGCTGTACTTTTACCTTACCTAGAATTTCGACTCAAATTTGGTAAGCAAAGGGAGAATTATCCCCAACCGCAACTGGGGTCTCACCGTGTCCAAGAATCCAAAAAAGTTATACGGCCGCTTCGGGCCCGGCATCGGCACCACGTCAAGCGCCACGAAGCTGTACTGACCGAACGGCTTGCGCACCGTGTGCATGTAGGACCTGGGGCTGTCCTTGCCGCGGCGCGAGTACTTGGCGAAGAAGTTCTGCCTGGCGTCCAGGGAGAAAATGTTGAATGCGTCTGCGGTGCGGGCGGGAGGCTAAGGATTAGTTGGCCAGTTGGCACGCGGCTGGGTTGGGCCCTGGTATTAGGGAGAGGGACTGCCTGCCACAAGCAACAGTCAGGCAATGTCAAAAGTGCATACTTTCAGAAAAATTCATTCTCGAAGTCAGTGACTGATTCATTGCTTTTTAGTTATCCAATTGAATTGAACAGGAAAGGTCTACGACTACTGACTGCCGCAATTTGACTGCCGAACCTAAATCTAACCTAAATCAAGATCCTAACCTAACCTAAACCCTAACCATAACCTAAACCTTAATCATAACCTAAACCCTAACCATATAATCTAACCTAAACCTTAACCCTAACCTAAACCTTAACCTAAACCTTAACCCTAACCTAAACCTAAACCCTAACCCTAAGCTAAACCCCAACCTAAACCATAACCAGATGACCTAACCTAAAACCTCACCCAAGAACCTAGCCTAACTCCAATTCCTAAACCCCAACCATAACCCGATAACTAACCTAACCTAAACCCTAACTTAACCCTAACATAAAACCAGTTTGTAACCAACCCTAACGCTAACACGACTTGATCCCTGCAGCTAACAAAGAAGGTCAAAAGCAGTCACCATGGTTGCCGCGCAGATCAAGCCACTTCGTGACCTCGTCGACCTTGAACTCCTGCAGCAGGCCGTGGTAGATTTTCCACTCCTCCTCGTACTGTCGGGAGGCCTTGAAATCCGGCAGCTTAGCGTCGGTGAGGTCACCGGACACCATCACCAGCTCGGGCCGGATGAGCCGCAGTTCATTGGCCAGAAACTGGCGCAGGTCGGGCACGCGGGCCGGGTCGCGGAACAGGCTGACATGAATGTCGCTCAGCTGTGTTGGCAGTAATGCATTTCTGATTTGTGATCACTGTGTTGCCTAGTTAAAAACTTGTATTTTTACTACTAGTAGGCTATTGAGTACATTTTATTTGGAATGGTAACTTATGCATTTTCCTAACACTTCTAATATTAGTACCAATATTCATACATGTAGGTTATGAAATAAAAGCTTATTTAAATAAATTAATCTTATACAAGGTACATGAAATATTCTATTTGATATTAACGAAATGCTTATTAGTATGAGTTCATATCCATTAAAAGTTTTATTCATGTGTATTAAATCATAAATCTTGCAGTTATACATATATATTACTATTACTTTGGTGGCCTAGTCAAACATCTATAAAAACAAACATGCAAGTATTGCATCAGTATATTAACTGCTAAACTTTTTTAACCAATACAAAGCATTAGGAAAAGCAAATTAGTCTGCTCATAACTGAGTTTTGAGGTCTTGATAGTTTTGTCAAAATTAAAAAATGAGTTATTATAAAAACATGTTTCCTGATATAGTAAGGCCTAAAAAAGAAAATTATTTATTTAATTATTTAATTGATTTACTTATATATAAACTGGGGCATGGGTAGAGTGTATAGGAACCCTATATGCTTATATATATTAAATTAAAGGATTGTCTTCTAACACTACAAAGATTTTAAGCACTTGCAATAAAGGTGCTACTTATATGTTGTTATTAGAATAGTGTATGATTATATCATATGTTATAAATGATTAATGATTTGTTTATAAAGAAGCTTATTGTAGCCAATGAATATTTTTTATAAACAAAATAGTCTTGTATCGATAAAAAATGTTTGGCATGTTAGGTACAAAGACTCAAATGTCCATAGCTTAAGGGGGATTTCTAAGATGGCAAGGCAAATAGGATTCAGATAAATAATTTGCATACCTTGCTTTTTGGACATCCTAACAGGGGCACTAGATTGCTAGTCACATCATCATCATCATCACAATCACAATCATCATCATCATTCACAATCATCATCATCACAATATACTAAATCTCTAAGATCTGTCTGACCGGTATTCCAGTCCATAGCCTGAATGCCTGAACCGATTTTTTTCAAACTTGCTTCACTCAATTGCAAATTCTTGTGAGATTGTGTGGGTGTAATTGCATTTAAAAAATTCGAATGGGAAGATGGTTAAATAATCGAAAAACGAGTTTTCCCTATGCTTTCAATGGGAGGCTACAAAAGGTCAAAATCTCACTAACTGAATTTCAATTCCAATTAAGATTGCGCCACAACTTTTCTCTGTTCACCGTGTACGCCTTAATACTGGCTGCAATAAGGGAGAGGAAAATAATGCTCAGTGGCTGCGTGTGTACATTCTGACCCTGGCTGACTGGCGGACTGCATAGACAATTGCTATTTATAGATTTCACTCAACTGTGCATAGGCTCTGCCTGCATACAACCTGTGCACACTGAGCAGCCTATCACTGCTATGTATTTGACTGCAGTGCCGAAGCATATATTGCTGATCTTTGTGCCCTCCGATCAGTAGGCGGAATAGCCGCAGTGTAGGCACTAGGACTAGGTTTAGGCTAGGCAATAAGGTCCAAGGTTCGAGTCCGCCTCCCCAGCGGATAATTAAAATTAAATAAATTCATTCATAAGTAGCTTCTGCCTCGACTATTTTGAACATTTTTTGATTAATTGTAATTAAATTTTTTTATTAATTACAATAATTTATTTTGCTACTTGCACAAGCCACTAAGCAAATTTGATTTGATTTGTAAAATCCTAAGATCCCATTAATTGTTATTATCTAGGTTTATAGAAGTAGATATTACTAAACTGCAGGGGATTAAATTACTAAACTGCAGATGATGCTGCTAAACTGTATTGCTAAATGCTGAGTGGTGCAAAAGATTGCTGATATGTATCGAAAATCGATCAGTGAGCCATAAAATGCTGAGCTAATTTCTACATTGTTGAAAGGATCATTGCAGTAGACGATGCTGCTAAACTGCTGAGGTATTGCTAAATGCTGAGTTGCGCAAGACTGCCAATATGTATCGAAAATTGATTAGTGCGCCATCGTAAATGCTGAGCAAATTTTTAAATCATTGAAAAGATCATTGCAGTTTGCTGAGAATAAAGTACTGAGGGGCCAGCTGAGAGAACTGCAGACTGCTGAGGGGATAAATGAGAATTGACTGCAAATGAATTGACTGCAGACTGCTGAGGGGAATGGCAGTTAGTTTCTCGAGACTTATGAGCATATGCTGCAAACTGCCTAGGGGATAGCTGCAGACTGCTAGGATAATAATGGCAGACTTCTGAGGAGGATATCTAACTGTGAATAATTGTAGCTTGCTGAGGGGACAATTCTGGGAGGTGGAAATAATCTGGGAAGCGGCGGTAATCTGTGGAGCGGTGCTAATCTGGGCTGAGTGCTAATTTGGGCTGAGTGCTAATCTGTGCTGAGTGCTAATCTGGGCTGAGGGCTAATCTGTGCTGAGTGCTAATCTGGGCTGAGTGCTAATCTGGGCTGAGGGCTAATCTGTGCTGAGTGCTAATCTGGACTAAGTGCTAATCTGGGCTGAGTGCTAATCTGGGCTGAGTGCTAATCTGGGCTGAGTGCTAATCTGGGTGCAGTGCTAATCTGGGGGAAATGGGGCTAATCTGGGAGTGTGCGGCTAATATAGGGGTGTGCAGCTAATATGGAGGTGTGCGGCTAATATGGGGGTGTGCTGCTAATATGGAGGTAAGAGGCTAATATGGGGGTGTGCAGTTAATATGGGGGGAGTAATGCTAATCTGGGGGAAGTGGGGCTAATCTGGGGGTGTAGGGCTAATATGAGAGAATAGTGCTAATCTGGTAAGAATTTGAAAATAAGGAATAGTCATTAAAAGAACTATAAATGAATTGACATTGCAAAGTTTCAAACATAAGGAAATGTAACTTTTTAGAACTTTTTAGTCTCAGTAAAATTGGTGTACAACTGCTTAGAGATTTGCTACTGCAGAACTGCTTGGAGATTAGTGAGATATGCTTAACGACTATGCAAAACTGCTTATAGACAAGCGCTAAACTGCTAAGAAGCCACCCAGAAGGGGGCTAAATGGCTAGTTATATACTAAAAACTGACAATATAGTATGTCTACTTTGTCTACCTTGTTGTTACTAATAAAATTTCATTATAGTACATTGGGATATAGTAATGCTGCTTTTTTAACTAAAGCAAAGGCTACAGTAATTGTATAAAATGATACAGTTAATGACTAACATTAACAGACCCATATGCTTTAAAAGTTTTGTTTCTTTAAGTTTTATTATTGTAAATATCTCATTGTCATAAGCCTAACAAAGAAGTCTAACTATATTTAATCAAAATTATTTTGCTACTTTCTATTAGCTTGTAGACTTATTGTAAATAAGGATAAGTTCCTATTGCATTTTTTGTTTATAGGCCTAACTTTTATTTTCATTTCTGTTTTTAAAGATGGTAAAGTTTATTTGGAAAACTGTTACAGCAAAAAAGAGAGAGTATGTTTTCTAGTGTATTTAGGCCTAAGAACTATCTAAGGCTATTTGGTATAACTAAAATAAGATCATTGAATAGATTAAATTATTATTTAAAAAATTAAAAGGAAAAAATAAGAACTTAGCAAAAGTAAATAATATAGTAAAAATGGTCCTAACTATGCCAAGGTCATTTTGGGTTTCATATTTTATGCTAGGAATTTCTTGAATAAACTAGGCCTATATGATCTAGATTGTGTAGGACCAAGACTGCCACACTTAGGGGAGCTAATGGGAGAAATTAGACTCAATGTGTTATTGGATAGTGTTTGGGACTGGGGGGGGGGGTGCATACAAATTTGGCAATAAACAAACTCAGCAATTGAAATTAAAGATAGACAAATTTGGCAAAAGCAAATTGGCAACAATTTAGGCAAACTTAGCAACAAGTATTTTTTAAGTCTGATTTATTGACTACAACTAAGGCTTCAGATATAAGCTGTCTGCTGTTAGACCAACCCTCCCCACACTTTTTGTTAATAGTACAACACATGACTTCAACTTAAGTATGATACAAAGTGTGCATTGTCAACTAAGTGCATTGCAGAAAAATGTATATAAGAACAGAAGTACTGTCAATTGATATAATTGCTGTATATGTATGTTGTATATAAAACTTAGACTTCTATGGCAAGTGCTACAAGACTCTAGCCACTTAACTCCCACACAAATGACCTTTGATATAAAAAAATGTATCAAAGGCATTGCACATCTTCATTGACTTCAATAATAAAGGAACATTTTTTAGAAAACACATTTGAATTAAATTTCAAGATAAAAAATGGGTGAAACAAACTCAATTGAAAAAGAAAGCTAATATGTATTATCTAATACCATTGTACCAAAATAGTTAATAAGATTATACAGAATTATTATATTGCCAAATTTTAGGAAATTGTTGCCAAATTTGCTTTTGACAAATTTGTCCATAGGGAATCTCTGTTACTAAATTTGTTTGTTGCCAAATTGGTCAATACCTAGACTAGGCCTAGGAAAATGCAAGAAGGTAGGGAGAACTAGCAAAACAAGGCTGCCAATGTGAGGAAAGGAATTGTACCTGTGAGCCCTTATGCTTCTCAATTCTAATAGCCAATAAGATTTATGGCAGTCTTGATATATGATGGTCTTAACTATTTGCCATTTAGATTATACTAGCTAAATTAGCATAATACTAAAGCTAGTAAAAGGCAATATTTTCTGTGGCTAAAATGATTTAAGGAAAAAAATCACTAGCTACCACTTAAGACCTATCTTTGTCTTTAGGCCAACTCAAATAATTAAAAAAAATAATTACAATCCCTTTTTATATGTTTTTAATTTAAAAAAATGATTTAATATAAAAAAATTAAAATTGACTTACCTGTAGAAATACAAGAATATTCTTTGAATTCCATTCATATGCTTTATATTTCTCTAATATTGAATTTTTGTTTTGTAGCTCAAAATTCTTTAAAACAGCATATGACCTAAGATCAAGGTATAATAACAAACAATAACCAGCCAAACAACCAAAACAAAGAAGAATTACTAGCTTTCCAATAAGCTTGAGCATTCTTTATAGGTTTAATTGTTCTTTAAAGTTCAAGTCTATTTACTTAGGGGCCTAGTCAAGAAAGGTAAAAGATCTAAGTGAGTAGGCTTATTATTAATAAAGCAAAGCCTAAAGGCTAACCTAGCTAGAGCTAGGCCAAAGTTAATTATAGCAATAGGCCCAGGCCTGATAGGCCTATTATGTTAATTTGTAACAATAAAATACTTTGCTAATCTTTAGGGCTAGGCCTATAGCCTAATGCAATGGTCCTAACTTCCTAAGCCAATATGTTGTCAGTATCTCAGTAACAATGATTGGGCCTAAAAATCAAGCACAAAAAGTTTTTGGAAAGTTTAATAATATTTGTATCTATTATCATGACTTTCTTAAACTTACACTTATGATAGAGTAGGCCTAGTAGTAATACCTAGCCATAGCTACAGGCTACAGCCTATGCTATGAAATTGAGGGGCCTAATAAATGTTTATCAGGTGATTCAGTATTTAAATTTAATGTCACAAATTTTCTAGACTATAGTATGGTTGTATCAAGCAGGTGGGCCTGTGATGTGCTCAGTTGTGTTGTGTTGTATGTGTGTAAGGCCAGGGGTATCCAGTCAGTCAGCTAGGCCTACCTATAATCTAAGTAAATAAGAATGTAAAGTTAAAGAAGGCTAAAGCATCAGTCATCGGAGACAGTGTTTCTGTGACACTAGGATATACTATGGCCTACTCTATAACCGCTTCTAATAGTATTATGACAAAGGCAAAGTACTATCAGCATCACCTCTGACCTCACAAGACAAACAACGAACGTCGCAGTTTCTTAGAAAGTTAAACCTAGCACGTGGCTTATAAAACTAGAATATATGATTTATAACGAACTCTAAAAATAAAAACCATTCTGGTAAATTCTTTTTAATATCTCAAAAAATCTAACTGTACTTGCTTTTGACTGTTTAAAAATTTTTATAGTTAAAACAATAATTAAACCCTGGGATTTGCGACTCTCTGAACCGGCTCTTGCAATGATTAGTTGTCTATATATATGATTTTTGATATGGACAATGCTCGAATTGTCATTGCCAATTAGCAATATACCATAGGCAATTCGAGCATTGTCTATGGAAGAAATCATATACTAAATGAAAAAGTATAGATATCAGGCTATCTGTGGAGCTATCAAACAAGTCAGAGGCCAGAAAATGGCCATCTTTAAAATGCTGTCTCAACAATAGAACAACAATACGCAGTTAGCGTCACGGGGCGCGCCTCAAGGCCAGTGTCGTAGTTTGAACGAATCTGTCGGCACTTTAGCGTTAATGTTCGAGTGGCACAGAGTTTATTCAAGCATAGAAGATTATGGGCCGTATGCAGCTAAGCTCTGTCTAAGGTAGTCCGGTCTTGAAAAGCTACACCTTTTTCCATTCTATTTTGGCAAGCGTGCAATCAAAGTCAAAATCTTTTCATTCAATTCAGACAGTTTATGGTAGTTCACTCCATAAACTGGAGTCTTCACTCGGCATTCAATTCCGACTAATGTGCTTTCAAAAGCGACAATTTTCAAACAAAGCAAACAAACCTACCACGAGAAATCGACACTTTGCAATCAATTCAAACAATTTTGCAATCAATTCCGACAGTTGGCTATGAATTGGCTTTTTCTGTCCTCCTATCTATGGCTCATACAGCGAAATTTCCAATCAATTCCGACAAATTTCAAAGCCACTAGCCGATCTTGAAGGCGGCGCGCAGCAGGCCAGCGTGCGCCGCGTCAACTTGTTGCTCGAGCGACTCCGTCAGCGTCCAGGTCTCTGCGTGGTACAGCAGGACGGTCTCGATCACCGTCACCGCCTGGAGCAACGCCGCGCCTTTGGCGGTCAGGTAAGGCCTCGGAATGCCCTCACAGAACAAAAAGCAGCTCAGGCAAGCCCACGGCGACGCAGCAAATCCTCGTGGACGCCGGGAACAAGACCGCTGGGGTAGACGAACTGCTAGATAGATAGATAGATAGATAGATAGATAGATAGATAGATAGATAGATAGATAGATAGATAGATAGATAGATAGATAGATAGATAGATAGATAGATAGATAGATAGATAGATAGATAGATAGATAGATAGATAGATAGATAGATAGATAGATAGATAGATAGATAGATAGATAGATAGATAGATAGATAGATAGATAGATAGATAGATAGATAGATAGATAGATAGATAGATAGATAGATAGATAGATAGATAGATAGATAGATAGATAGATAGATAGATAGATAGATAGATAGATAGATAGATAGATAGATAGATAGATAGATAGATAGATAGATAGATAGATAGATAGATAGATAGATAGATAGATAGATAGATAGATAGATAGATAGATAGATAGATAGATAGATAGATAGATAGATAGATAGATAGATAGATAGATAGATAGATAGATAGATAGATAGATAGATAGATAGATAGATAGATAGATAGATAGATAGATAGATAGATAGATAGATAGATAGATAGATAGATAGATAGATAGATAGATAGATAGATAGATAGATAGATAGATAGATAGATAGATAGATAGATAGATAGATAGATAGATAGATAGATAGATAGATAGATAGATAGATAGATAGATAGATAGATAGATAGATAGATAGATAGATAGATAGATAGATAGATAGATAGATAGATAGATAGATAGATAGATAGATAGATAGATAGATAGATAGATAGATAGATAGATAGATAGATAGATAGATAGATAGATAGATAGATAGATAGATAGATAGATAGATAGATAGATAGATAGATAGATAGATAGATAGATAGATAGATAGATAGATAGATAGATAGATAGATAGATAGATAGATAGATAGATAGATAGATAGATAGATAGATAGATAGATAGATAGATAGATAGATAGATAGATAGATAGATAGATAGATAGATAGATAGATAGATAGATAGATAGATAGATAGATAGATAGATAGATAGATAGATAGATAGATAGATAGATAGATAGATAGATAGATAGATAGATAGATAGATAGATAGATAGATAGATAGATAGATAGATAGATAGATAGATAGATAGATAGATAGATAGATAGATAGATAGATAGATAGATAGATAGATAGATAGATAGATAGATAGATAGATAGATAGATAGATAGATAGATAGATAGATAGATAGATAGATAGATAGATAGATAGATAGATAGATAGATAGATAGATAGATAGATAGATAGATAGATAGATAGATAGATAGATAGATAGATAGATAGATAGATAGATAGATAGATAGATAGATAGATAGATAGATAGATAGATAGATAGATAGATAGATAGATAGATAGATAGATAGATAGATAGATAGATAGATAGATAGATAGATAGATAGATAGATAGATAGATAGATAGATAGATAGATAGATAGATAGATAGATAGATAGATAGATAGATAGATAGATAGATAGATAGATAGATAGATAGATAGATAGATAGATAGATAGATAGATAGATAGATAGATAGATAGATAGATAGATAGATAGATAGATAGATAGATAGATAGATAGATAGATAGATAGATAGATAGATAGATAGATAGATAGATAGATAGATAGATAGATAGATAGATAGATAGATAGATAGATAGATAGATAGATAGATAGATAGATAGATAGATAGATAGATAGATAGATAGATAGATAGATAGATAGATAGATAGATAGATAGATAGATAGATAGATAGATAGATAGATAGATAGATAGATAGATAGATAGATAGATAGATAGATAGATAGATAGATAGATAGATAGATAGATAGATAGATAGATAGATAGATAGATAGATAGATAGATAGATAGATAGATAGATAGATAGATAGATAGATAGATAGATAGATAGATAGATAGATAGATAGATAGATAGATAGATAGATAGATAGATAGATAGATAGATAGATAGATAGATAGATAGATAGATAGATAGATAGATAGATAGATAGATAGATAGATAGATAGATAGATAGATAGATAGATAGATAGATAGATAGATAGATAGATAGATAGATAGATAGATAGATAGATAGATAGATAGATAGATAGATAGATAGATAGATAGATAGATAGATAGATAGATAGATAGATAGATAGATAGATAGATAGATAGATAGATAGATAGATAGATAGATAGATAGATAGATAGATAGATAGATAGATAGATAGATAGATAGATAGATAGATAGATAGATAGATAGATAGATAGATAGATAGATAGATAGATAGATAGATAGATAGATAGATAGATAGATAGATAGATAGATAGATAGATAGATAGATAGATAGATAGATAGATAGATAGATAGATAGATAGATAGATAGATAGATAGATAGATAGATAGATAGATAGATAGATAGATAGATAGATAGATAGATAGATAGATAGATAGATAGATAGATAGATAGATAGATAGATAGATAGATAGATAGATAGATAGATAGATAGATAGATAGATAGATAGATAGATAGATAGATAGATAGATAGATAGATAGATAGATAGATAGATAGATAGATAGATAGATAGATAGATAGATAGATAGATAGATAGATAGATAGATAGATAGATAGATAGATAGATAGATAGATAGATAGATAGATAGATAGATAGATAGATAGATAGATAGATAGATAGATAGATAGATAGATAGATAGATAGATAGATAGATAGATAGATAGATAGATAGATAGATAGATAGATAGATAGATAGATAGATAGATAGATAGATAGATAGATAGATAGATAGATAGATAGATAGATAGATAGATAGATAGATAGATAGATAGATAGATAGATAGATAGATAGATAGATAGATAGATAGATAGATAGATAGATAGATAGATAGATAGATAGATAGATAGATAGATAGATAGATAGATAGATAGATAGATAGATAGATAGATAGATAGATAGATAGATAGATAGATAGATAGATAGATAGATAGATAGATAGATAGATAGATAGATAGATAGATAGATAGATAGATAGATAGATAGATAGATAGATAGATAGATAGATAGATAGATAGATAGATAGATAGATAGATAGATAGATAGATAGATAGATAGATAGATAGATAGATAGATAGATAGATAGATAGATAGATAGATAGATAGATAGATAGATAGATAGATAGATAGATAGATAGATAGATAGATAGATAGATAGATAGATAGATAGATAGATAGATAGATAGATAGATAGATAGATAGATAGATAGATAGATAGATAGATAGATAGATAGATAGATAGATAGATAGATAGATAGATAGATAGATAGATAGATAGATAGATAGATAGATAGATAGATAGATAGATAGATAGATAGATAGATAGATAGATAGATAGATAGATAGATAGATAGATAGATAGATAGATAGATAGATAGATAGATAGATAGATAGATAGATAGATAGATAGATAGATAGATAGATAGATAGATAGATAGATAGATAGATAGATAGATAGATAGATAGATAGATAGATAGATAGATAGATAGATAGATAGATAGATAGATAGATAGATAGATAGATAGATAGATAGATAGATAGATAGATAGATAGATAGATAGATAGATAGATAGATAGATAGATAGATAGATAGATAGATAGATAGATAGATAGATAGATAGATAGATAGATAGATAGATAGATAGATAGATAGATAGATAGATAGATAGATAGATAGATAGATAGATACAGTAAAACCATAGTTAAAAGCTGCTTGACAAGAAAAATTAAAAGGAAACAATGTATTCTGATGCCTGTGAAATTTTTCAAATTGTAGAAATCCCCAGCCCCGCTGAGCAAAGAAGCTCTAGTTTAGTATTGTTTAACCAAACGTTAGAGAGATCTCGCCAACCCAAGTACTGTGTGCTTGTTGCTCTGCTATGAGCGCTTCTCTTTCGACGCCTTATTAGATATGATATGCATGTCTCACTTAGTTCTGCCAGAGCAACTGTCGCAGCGCTGCTCCCCCCCCCTACCCCCACTCAGATACAAAACTGCCAGCGCCAACCCCGAGAAACACGTGAACCGAACGCGTGCAGCTCCGTCGCGGCTGCATTGTGCCTGGCTGCACTGGAAAACAGCACAGCCGCAGCGCCGAGTGGGACACTCACTGTTTACACTCCGCCATAAACCTCTCTGTCCCTCTGGACTCACTTGTACACTCGCAAAGTTGCGTACATTGGCGCTAAATGAATTTGCTTCGCTCGATATAAGACCGCGTTATAAACTACCTTGTAGGCGAGCAAGCAGGTGACCTTCGCAAGCAATAGAGACACAATTATTTTGCTTTTTCTCTGGAAGAGAAAACCAGATTGGAATATTTTCCGAGTAAGCCACAAGCGCTGAAAAATGGGCGCCATCTGCATGGTGGTCTGCATGGCCTTTCTGGCCATCGTGTCCTTCTGCCTCAGCATAGCCGAGATCGTCATGGGCGCGATGTATTTCAACCGCTGCCCTATAGAGCACTACATTCCCATTTACCTGGTTGTCAGCGGCGGCGTTGGGGTGATCCTGGCGCTGACCAACGGCTCGGACGCGCACAAGACGCACAAGAAGTCGCGCGACGCATCGGCAAACGAAGGCGGCGAAAGCGACCGGCTGCAGGGCGGCATGGAGGAGATGAACCAGCAGAGCGCCGGTGAGAAGTGCTGGTCCGGCATCCGCAGCCTCCTGACTCTGTTCGCCTTCATCTGGATGATCATCGGCATGTACTGGGTTCTGCATGTGCGCGGCAACGTGAGCGCGGACTCCTCTAGTTCGCAGTACTGCAACCCGAATCTGTATCTGTTCGCCCTGGTGATGGTGTTCATCCGGCTGGCGCTCATCGTCGCCACTCTGGTTGTCGCGGTGTGCGTCTGCTGCGGGCTGGTCTGCTGCGCCGTGTGCATGGCCTGAATCTCCTGCAGAGCCGGGCATTGGTGCATGCATTGTTCCGGAAACTGAAACTGCTTTCATGTCTGTCTACTTTCTCCTCTACTTTCTCAACCCCGATCGGTTTAGGCAGTGCTGGGCACCCATGACTTGCGGCTCAGATCGTTGGAAGACAGTTTTTGGTGTCGATGTCGCATAACCTACTAAAGCCATCTTTTTTTCTTTTTTGGCGTTGGAAAAATCTCGTTAGCTCTCACCTCCTGACTATGAAATATTTAATCTAATTCTCTATGACAAGTATAAAAAGCTTGCTAATATTTTGCTGTCATCACAAGACGCAGTTTGATGTGACTCATCCACATCACTCAGCAATTTCCTCAGTACCGCTGCTGGTTGATGCTTCATGTTGTTTTGACCGTATACTTTCGGAGTGTGCACAAAGTACTTTGCGGACTCTTATTCTTCTCGGTCGGTTTGACTAAATTCTGTAACAAAGACTACCTGTACGAGCTGAGAACTCTCCTCAGTTGAAAGCTCATCTGAAAAAGTAGGACAGTATGAAATAAATCTGAAGGGAAAAGGAATTGGGCTGTAATAAAATACATTATGAACTGCTTAAAGGAAGTTCGTTGCTTGGTAATGCAAGCGTACATGTAATTTTAAATCTTAGAACGCATAAAAACTATCAAAATTATACGCATTAAAATCAAAATTGCTACAGAAAATCTGTCAGGTCCTGCATCGCAGAGCGATCACGAAAGTTATTCTTCAAGAGAAAAATTCAGTTGTCTGCATGGGCGGCCGCTTTCGTGCTCGTTCGGCGCCCCGCAGCTTCCCCCTGCCGTCTCAGTCCACCCGGTCACCTCAGCACGTAAATTACTGCCACCGTCGCGGCTCGCACATCTCGCAGTCTGCACCGCCACCTCGATCAGCGCGCAGCTCGGTGCTGGGGGAGCTGTGTGGCATGCAGCAGGGTGCTGGGGGAGCTATGTGGCATGCAGCTCGGTGCTGGGGGAGCTGTGTGGCATGCAGCAGGGTGCTGGGGGAGCTGTGTGGCATGCAGAAGGGTGCTGGGGGAGCTATGTGGCATGCAGCTCGGTGCTGGGGGAGCTGTGTGGCATGCAGCAGGGTGCTGGGGGAGCTGTGTGGCATGCAGCTCGGTGCTGGGGGAGCTGTGTGGCATGCAGCTCGGTGCTGGGGGAGCTGTGTGGCATGCAGCTCGGTGCTGGGGGAGCTGTGTGGCATGCAGCAGGGTGCTGGGGGAGCTGTGTGGCATGCAGCTCGGTGCTGGGGGAGCTGTGTGGCATGCAGCTCGGTGCTGGGGGAGCTGTGTGGCATGCAGCAGGGTGCTGGGGGAGCTGTGTGGCATGCAGCTCGGTGCTGGGGGAGCTGTGTGGCATGCAGCAGGGTGCTGGGGGAGCTGTGTTGCATGCAGCAGGGTGCTGGGGGAGCTGTGTGGCATGCAGCTCGGTGCTGGGGGAGCTGTGTGGCATGCAGCTCGGTGCTGGGGGAGCTGTGTGGCATGCAGCTCGGTGCTGGGGAGCTGTGTGGCATGCAGCAGGGTGCTGGGGGAGCTGTGTGGCATGCAGCTCGGTGCTGGGGGAGCTGTGTGGCATGCAGCTCGGTGCTGGGGGAGCTGTGTGGCATGCAGCTCGGTGCTGGGGAGCTGTGTGGCATGCAGCTCGGTGCTGGGGGAGCTGTGTGGCATGCAGCTCGGTGCTGGGGGAGCTGTGTGGCATGCAGCTCGGTGCTGGGGGAGCTGTGTGGCATGCAGCTCGGTGCTGGGGGAGCTGTGTGGCATGCCCCGCCGATCAGTGATTGGTGCAGCGCAGGTGAACTTGCACACGAAACCCCTGACCAGATGACTCTAGGCTGGTCATGAAATTTGACTGAGTCACGTCACATGTTGGCAGCACCTGCTATCGTCAATCTCAAATGTACATGTACTCGTATGTACTGCGTGCACCGTTATTTCACTCTGACAAAGCAAGGACCACGGGTAGTCCTTAAGGACTCAAGAAGCAGCTCGTACTATTAATGAATCCCTTTGATTTGTAAGCCGCCAGAGGAAGCAGCTCACGGGGTGCGTTCCACTTTTTAGGTGGGATGGCTGTGATACCTGCTGGTACTGACTTATTCCTGTTCTACATTTTATTCTTATGTTCGTTGACATGTTGTGTCTCATCTCTTTTTCGAAATAGAATTTAACCTTTTCTTCTTTTGAATTTCAAAGCGCGTCACTCGGATACAGTTTTGGCCACAGACAGTCTGAATTAAATTTCATCTGTTTCAATAGAAAGGGACTTCGTTTGAATTGAAGTTCTGCTTATGTATCCCCCACTTGCTCCGGGCGAACGTCTGTGGTCTCAGTGTAAATTTCATTTATTTGCATCGGTGCAGATAAACGGTTTATCCCCCACTTGTCCCGGTCAAATAAGTCTATGGTCTAGTGTTGAAGCATTTATTTGTCCGGGACGAAGAAATATTTATTTAGACCGAGCCAAGTTGTGGAAAAATAATATCTCTCCCGTTTATTCATTCGTCTATGGCCTGAACGACTGAGAACTTGTTTCAGATAGAGGCCACAGATAAATGAATACGGGAGAGATTAAATACATATTCCCCGTTAATACCAAGTGTCTAGGGCAAAAATGCTTGAGTGCCTCGCTTATTGACCTCGGCTTCGCTCAGTCACTCAGGCATTTATTGCCTTAGCACTGGTATAAATGGGGAATATATACCATTTATTGCCTTAGCACTGGTATAAATGGGGAATATATACCATTTATTGCCTTAGCACTGGTATAAATGGGGAATATATACCATTTATTGCCCTAGCACTGGTATAAATGGGGAATATATACCATATTTATTTTTTTGAGCTTGCAGGAGGTAAAATAGTGTAATTAAATATTAACTGTCATGTCCAAAAGCTTCAATGAATGACGAGTGCGCACGAAGTTGAAAATCAACAGAAACTATAAAGTTGCATGCAAAAACAACATGCTTTCTTGCTCCAAGAGAACATCATATACTACAGTGGTCCTTGCGAAAGTTCACATACTCGAAAACAGTAAAATTCCAAAATTCATAAAATGCCTCACATTGTCACTTCACTGTTGTCTCAAGACCATGCATTTCTAGTGCATTTCTAGGCATCGACTGAACCAGACAAATGTCTAACACTGCAGACAATCTATCACTCCGTTTCTGCATATTTGTGCTTGAACGCTCAGTGGCGACCTCCACGTAGATAAGCACACAATCAGTGAAATTCTACTACAGATGTAACTATTTGACTGATTAAATACTGCAGACTCACACAGCACCTCAGGAATCTCAATAGAATGACAACAGAGAAGTTATTAGTGACACTGCCACCGCAGCCGCGTGAAAAATATGCGCATCGTCACGATCAAGGGAAACGGTTACAGCGGCTGGCAGCCATTTTGTCCATCAACAGCAAATAATTGAGCTGTGTAAATGCGATGCTCACACATTGCCTACCAAGCTGCTTACACTCGAATGCAACTTCAGAGTGAATGAAAACAGCCTGCCGCGAAACTTGGGGGTCTGGGTAAGAAATCTGGATCATTCATAAAGTCAGTTAGATGAAATTTTAAGTATGTGAAATAAGATTGCGTCAAAATTTGATGTTTAATGATTTAACAAAGCTTCGTTGATACCAAACAGCAATAGATAATGCTAACTGGTTTATAATATCAAGAATCATTGAGTGCGGTTGGATTTCTGGAGGGATTATTCCGACGAGTGGGAAAAATTTATAAAGAAAAACGTAGACTGCCCAAGGCTACACTTCCCTACGAGACTCGCGGTTTTAAAATTACATCTGCGAGTGTCCGCCAGCACCATCAGCCAATATTTCCTGACGTGACTCGCAGCCGCATCTGCGGGTCGATGTACACCTCGTCCAGCTGCCGGGAGAGCGTGTTGTGCTCGCAAATCCACTCGCCAGGACTGCGTCGATAGCGCAGCCTGCGGGCCGCTAGAGCCGACATCCGGTAGAACGACACGGCCTGGAAGCAGCTCTCCACCTTCACCGGCGGCAGGCTGCGCGGTGCGTCCCGAAGCGATCTCTCGTAGCTGACCACCGGGTACTTGGTGTCCTCGCCGAAGCGCTTGTTCAGGTGGAAGCTCAGCGTGCACGGGTCGTAGAGGTGGCTGTCCTGAGTAGTGTGGGCGCACAGCTGCTGCAGCTTGGGCTTGGCCGCAAAGTAGTAAAGTCCCTGGGCGATGCTGTCCAGATCCCAGTCCTGCCAGGTGATGTCCGGGTCCACGATCAGCAGGAGCGATGCCCGGTCGGCCAGGTGCTCGTAGATGTAGTCCAGGTACAGGTTGCGGAGGGCGGACATGGCCAGGCCGCGCTCGACCTCCTCGGAGAAGGTGCGGTTTATTTGGACACCTGGCAGGTGCTGGCGGCCGCTGCCGTAGCGGACGTTGATTTCGCACGGCAGCGCAGAGTTGACGTCCCGGCCGCAGCCCAGCAGCCGCACATTCGGGTCGGTCAGCATCATGTTGTACAGGAAGCTGCGAGTCGAGTCCGTCGAGTCGTTCTCGACCAGCACCAGCCAGGAATCGTTGAACAGAGCTCTGAGGCGCTGGACATTGTGCATGGTGCTCGGCAGGCCGTCCATGCCGTTGCGCACGGTGGCTGCCACCACCGCCGACTGGCTGTGGAGCCACGCCCTGCCGGCCGCTGCTCGGCGCGAGCGGCTCCTCTCGGCTTCGGAGAGCCGCATGAGCGGCAGCAGCAGGCCGGGTCTGTCGAAGCGGTACAGCGACTCGCGCATGCCGCGGACCAGCTGGTCGTAGTGCCTCTGAAAGGCGCCGTTTTGCCCGGTGTAAATGTTCGGTGGAATCAGCTCTTTCCCCTCCACCAAGGCTGAAGGTCCGGTGGGCGCCGAAATGTGAGTCATTCCAATGACTGCGTT
>NIVC01000180.1:0-52500 GCA_002269645.1 Macrostomum lignano | reverse complement strand
GCTGATGAGTCAGACTGGGTCAGCTGATGAGTCAGACTGGGTCAGCTGATGAGTCAGACTGGATCAGCTGATGAGTCAGACTGGGTCAGTGAGTCAGGCCGGGATCAGTCGGTGAGTCAGACAGGGGTCAGTGAGTCAGGCGGTGGGTCAGCCGCAGCTCTCACTGATAGTACTCGTTAATGTCATCCTCATCGTACCTATACTTGGACTGCAGCGGCGCCCCAGTCTGCAGCGCCGTCAGTCCGCCGCCGTTTCCGCTGACGCCGCCGGCGCCAAATTTCTGGTGCTGATTTCGGCGCCGCTTGAAGAACGGAGTGCACATGGCCAGCACGAGGATGAGCAGGCCCAGGATGATGGCGCCGAGGATGCTGGCTCCGCCGTAGATGAGGATCCGCATGAGGAGGTCCATCTCCTCGGGCGGCGGTTTGCCCGAGTTGAAGGACTGCAGCACGGGCTGCGGAGGGGAGGCGGTTGAGTTCAGCTTCAGCATGGAGTAAGCAGTCGAGCATGAGCGATGAAGAGCATGCAAAATCTAAGAAAAAATCTGAGGACCAACTAGTGCTATTGGCGATTGAAATAAGAGATATTTTTATTGACAAAATTTGCTCTACTGGCCCAGCTGGCATGCAGGCTCTATCAATAAAAATACTGCATTTTTCTTTGCGCACTACTCATAGCCTACTAGTCAGTAGCAAAATAGGGACACATGGTTTATAGGGAAAAAATAGGCTTTTGAAGACCGAGACTGCCGCCCCAAGATGCAATTCGTTGTAGCAAACAACGCAGCAGAATAACCGCTTCTTCTAGAACACTAAAAAGTTGCGTTACTAGCGCAAAATTTTGCAACGCTGTTCCGAAAGCAGCAACAAAACCCCAGCTAAATGTCGAAAACTCGCTACCCAGGCCTAAAGAGGCGCGCTGCCTTCCCTAAGGACCGCCAGAATGGAGTACTGGCGTGCTTTTACTTGGCAAGAGAAGAATAGAAGGAAACAGCCAGGGCCTGATAAAAGAAACAATCATTTCACGATTTGGAGAAAAGTGCCGCCGCACTCCAAGACTGGGAGGGTGCGAGACTGCGCGCACGGCCCGCGCACCGTAATTAGTAATAATATATAAGTAATGATGGTAGCCTGGTTTTCACCCAGGCCCGCAGCTGAGTCTCAGAATGTGAGAATTGAAAATTCAGCGAAGAAGCTGGGCGCGACTTCATAAAGTAAATAGGGGACCTGATACTTAGTAGCTTTCTGACGAACAACTAGACAGACAGACAGGCAGACAGAGACAGACAGGCACACAGACAGGCAGGCAGACAGAGACACAGGCAGACAGACAGACAGGCACACAGACAGAGAGGCAGGCAGAGACAGACAGGCACACAGATAGACAGGCAAACAGAGACAGACAGGCAGACACAGACAGACAGGCAGACAGAGACAGACAAGGCACACAGAGACAGACAGAGACAGACAGGCACACAGACAGACAGGCAGACAGAGACAGACAAGGCACACAGAGTCAGACAGAGACAGACAGGCACACAGACAGGCAGGCAGACAGAGACACAGGCAGACAGACAGACAGGCACACAGACAGAGAGGCAGGCAGAGACAGACAGGCACACAGATAGACAGGCAAACAGAGACAGACAGGCAGACACAGACAGACAGGCAGACAGAGACAGACAAGGCACACAGAGACAGACAGAGACAGACAAGGCACACAGAGACAGACAGAGACAGACAAGGCACACAGAGACAGACAGAGACAGACAGGCACACAGACAGACAGGCAGACAGAGACAGACAAGGCACACAGAGACAGACAGAGACAGACAGGCACACAGACAGACAGGCAGACAGAGACAGACAAGGCACACAGAGACACAGAGACAGACAGGCACACAGACAGACAGGCAGACAGAGACAGACAGGCACACAGATAGACCAGGTTATACAGAGCAGAGCAAACTAGCCAATATCGCACAAAGCAATCTGGGGGAAGACAGCACAGAGAAATCAATGCAGGAAGCCGGACTCCCAACGCGTCGACACAATCGGGCCGATTTCTTCCCAAACACGCTGCAAAATTTCAACACGAAGCTGGCGCAGGGGAAATTTTAATGACCCACTGACCCCCTGGCCGGCCCTTAAGACCAGCGTAGCACCTGCAAAAACAGCAAGCAACACAGCCAGTGAAAGAAGGCACGAACGCCAAGCATCAGTCAAGAAGCCGCCATTCCCAAGCGAAACCTGACAGAGTCTGCTTCGAGCAATTGACCAGGTCGCAAGGCAAGGCGGCTGGCCACAGGAGAAAGCAAGACGAATAGGAGGCCGCTGGCATGGGGCGGGGCTACTGGATGACGGACTTCTAATAGAGCCAAGAGAATGCAGGATGGTGGGAGAAAATAGATTAGGGTTAGATAGATAGATAGACAGACACAGACAGTCAGACACTAAGACAGACAGACAGAAAGACACTTCAGACACTAAGACAGTCAGACAGACAGACAGACAGACAGACAGACACAGACAGACACAGACAGACAGACAGACAGACAGACAGTCAGACAGACAGACAGACAGACAGACAGACAGACAGACAGACAGACAGACAGACAGACAGACAGATGCATCAAAATAGCAACTTAGAAGCGGTTCTAACAGCCGAAAAGCCAAAAAGCAGAAAAGCAGAGAAGCAGCCAGCAAGCAGGCAGTTTTCACGAATCCCAAATCCCCAATCTGCTAGCCAGAACTAGCCTGGGATAATTCTCCCTAATCAGCGCCCCCACAGCCGGCTGCAGGCAGGGCGGACGGTTGCGCAACGCGGGCGGGCAGGTGGGCCGCCGCTCAGCAGGCAGCCGCCAGATCGGATCAGCAGGCAGGTGGGTGGGCAACCCAGCAAATGTAACAATTAAAAAATAGGCTTAACAACGGCTTAGCAACCGGAGTTCTGCTGCGACACACGGAATATATACAAAGAGCTAGAAAGCTACCGCGGCCGTGACCCAGCGGTTGGTGCGGGTGCGGGTGCTGGCGTGAGTGGCTGCTGCATACACGGGGAGCCAGTAAAATAAATGTACAGTGCCGAGTACGCCTACAGTTGCACCGATTCTATGCATGCTTGGGGAGTTTGTGACAAGTTGAGGAAAGGATTATCTAAGCACCCGAGCACCCGGATTAGTTTAGGGAACAGTTTTAAATATTTACTAATCCACAGGTTAATCTTGATAGCTGACAAGGGCGAGTGAGAACTCTTACGGAGTCTTAGGTCGTGAAGAATAGATAGAACAGACATCGCTATGGCAACGGAAGGCAGCTACAGACAAACATAGTCGGAAGAAAAATTAGGAACCAAAATAATACTCTGAAGTTAAAACTGAGGGGAGGCAGGTCAGAGCTCACTGCCACTGCTGTACCACTTCAGCTTGTATACATGTAGGCCTGCGCTGCTCCAATCAATCCTCCATTCTCATCCTCTCACCCTCCCTCTGACCCTCTTATCCTCACTCAACCCAATCACCCTCCCCATTTTACCCTCTCACCTTCCCCCCCACCCTCTCACCCTTCCTCCCCTCTCACTCTCTCTCCCCTCTTACCCTCTCACTCTCCTTCCCCTCTCTCCTCTCTCACCCTCTCTCATCTCCCTAACTCTTCTCCCCATTCCCTCTGACCACTGTCCCTGGCCTTAAAAAGATTCCTGCTCTCAGAGAGTCGCACAGGGCCACTGCCATGAGGCAGTGCTGTTTACCTGATACCTGGGCCCGACAGAGCTCACTCTGTCAGGGGCGCTGTCACAGGTGTCATTCTCGGAGCTGCACGCCTTGAGAGTGTTTTGTCGCGGTAAATTCGTCAAAATATCCGATATTTAATTGCAAAAAATGAAAAGCCGGAATTGAAAAAACTGATGGATTTGTAAACATAAACATAAACATAAACACTAACATAAATGATTTGGTTAAAGTAAAAAACTAAAGACACAAAAAACAAAGCAGATGTTTAATCATTGGCCTGAGCAGAATAGGGCCTTATCAGTTGTGGAGCTCTGCTACTAAAAGCAAACAAATCACTGACTAGGGGGGGGGGGGCAATTCACCCCTGCGCTGTTATCTGGGCTTCGAGCAAGCAGATTTTGAGAAGCCGCCTTATCTCACTGCGTTTGAGCGACCCGGCCATGGAGTTCTGACAGATAAAATGCACACAGCTATGGAAATGGAGCACGGGCGGAGTCCCAGCGGGCGCCCAACTCCACCAATGCAGATAAGAGGAGATTGTTGAAGCCGGAGATTCAACAAGCGGCAGGGACAGCAGCCAGTGTAATGGCTGTTAGCTAGCAGCTCGGTGCTGGCATACTACAGCACTGATTAATCAATTCAAATCCAGCGGAACTCACCGCGAGCGCAGTCGGGTCGGCGGCCCGGATGGCCACTCGGTCGGCGAACTCGGGGCCCGGCAGCCACTGCACCGAGGGCACGATGCTCACTGAGCTGCACAGCAAGTTGTCCTGTTGCCGGGGGGGGAGGGATCGTGATGTTGAACAGCTGATGGAGGCCAGGATATCAAAACTTTTCCCCTATACTCTTGAAAAGCTGTTAAAACTGAGGGGATGGCAGGTCAGAGCTCACTACCACTGCTGTACCACTTTTTACATGTAGGCCTGCGCTGCTCACGAACCCGCTGGCTGCGCCCTCTCAACCCTATGAGTTCAATCCTCTCTTATCCTCTGACCCTCCCTCCCCTCTTACCCTCTCTTCCCCCTCACCCTCCCTCTCCTCTTACCCCCTCTTCAACCTCACCCTCCCTCCCCTCTCATCCTCTCTTTTCCTTCTCACCCTCCCTCCCTTCCCACCCTCCCTCCCTTCCTACCCTCCCTCCCCACCCTCCCTCTCTTTCCACCCTCTCTTCCCTTTCACCCTCTCTCCTTCTTACCCTCTCTCCTTTCCACCCTCTCTCCTTTTCACCCTCTCTCCTTTTCACCCTCTCTCCTTTCCACCCTCTCTCCTTTCCACCCTCTCTCCTTTTCACCCTCTCTCCTTTTCACCCTCCCTCAATTCGCACCCTCTCTCCTTTCCACCCTCTCTCCTTTCCACCCTCTCTCCTTTTCACCCTCCCTCAATTCGCACCCTCTCTTCCCTCTAACACTCTTTCCTTCACACGCTTAATCACTTCTCACCCCCTCTCCCTTCTCACCCTCTCTTCTCTCTCACCCTGCCACCTTCCAAGGATATCAAAAATGTTTTGAGATCGTCTGCACGCTACACGAAAATCCATATATTTATACAGACTCAGCCACTCCCAGATCCTATACAGTCTGACACAGCTGTGGCACCAATTCGCACCTCGATAAAGGTGAACTGATAGGCCACGGTGGAGAAGGTGAGCTGCAGCGGCTCAGTCCTGGTGGACAGCTCGCCCAGCTGGCAGAGCAGCGGCAGGCAGCGCGAGTTCGCGCACGAGTAGGTGAAGTCAAAGCGCTGGCGCCGGCTGCAGGCGGGGCCGGGGTTGGTCCGGTTGGCAACCAGCGGTGGCGGCAGCGAGGCCTCGGGCAGCCGGACAGAGTCGGACACGTTCACGGCCGAGTAGCCGGCGGCTTGGCCGGCCTGCCTGCAGCTGTCGATGTCGTCCGGCTTAAGCCGCAGCGGATTCCGGATGGCCGCCAGCTGGGCCGCATTGCAGGTCACCGGGGTGCGCAGGCGGTCGCCCGGCCCGCTGCCGGTGTGCTGGATGTAGGGCAGCGTCTGCAAGTACATCAGGTACTTGCCGTGGGTCTCGCCGGGCATGGGGACGGTCTCAATGGGCCAGTGGATGAGCAGGTAGCTGCTGGGCAGGTAGGCGGCGGCCCGGTTGGCCAGGGTGACGTAGAGCTCGGGCAGGCGCCTGGGCGACGTCAGCTTGTAGAGCGAGCCCTGGACGGGGAAATCGGGCTGGTTAATACAAGCAAACTGACTAAACAGGTGCAAAACACCCGGGCCTTGCGCTTACCTGAAACGCGTTGAAGCCCAACAGGGTCTGGTTCTGATAGCCCAGGCTAGCGCTGAACTCCGCCTGCATGGAGATCGACAGCTCGGTGCGAACTCGGAGCCGCGTCTGCCAGACTGCCGCGCTGCCAGGCGCCAGGTCGCTTGAGCTGCGGAGCACGGGTGGGGACTCAGAGCTTATAGATAGATAGATGATAGATGATAGATAGATAGATAGATAGATAGATAGATAGATAAATAGATAGATAGATGATAGATAGATAGATAGATAGATAGATGATAGATGATAGATGATAGATAGATAGATTATAGATAGATAGATAGATAGATGATAGATAGATAGATAGATAGATACATAGATGATAGATAGATAGATAGATAGATAGATAGATAGATAGATAGATAGATAGATGATATATTGATAGATAGATAGATAGATAGATAGATAGATAGATAGATAGATGATAGATGATATATAGATAGATAGATAGATAGATAGATAGATAGATAGATAGATAGTTAGGTAGATAGATAGATAGATAGATAGATGATAGATAGATAGATGATAGATAGATAGATAGATAGATAGATAGATAGATAGATAGATAGATAGATAGATAGATGATATATTGATAGATAGATAGATAGATAGATGATAGATGATATATAGATAGATAGATAGATAGATAGATAGATAGATAGATAGATAGTTAGATAGTTAGGTAGATAGATAGATAGATAGATAGATGATAGATAGATAGATGATAGATAGATAGATAGATAGATAGATAGATGATAGATGATATATAGATAGATAGATAGATAGATAGATAGATACATAGATAGATAGATAGATAGATAGATAGATAGATAGATAGATAGATAGATAGATAGATAGATAGTTAGGTAGATAGATAGATAGATAGATAGATGATAGATAGATAGATGATAGATAGATAGATAGATAGATAGATAGATAGATAGATGATAGATGATATATAGATAGATAGATAGATAGATAGATAGATACATAGATAGATAGATAGATAGATAGATAGATGATAGATAGATAGATAGATAGATAGATAGTTAGGTAGATAGATAGATAGATAGATAGATAGATGATAGATAGATAGATAGATAGATAGATGATAGATGATAGATAGATAGATAGATAGATAGATAGATAGATAGATGATAGATAGATAGATAGATAGATAGATAGATAGATAGATAGATAGATAGATAGATAGATAGATAGATGATATATAGATACAGACAGGCAGGCGGGCAGGCAGGCAGGCAGGCAGGCAGGCAGACAGACAGACAGGCAGGCAGACAGACAGACAGACAGACAGGCACACAGACAGACAGACAGACAGACAGGCAGACAGACAGGCACACAGACAGACAGACAGACAGACAGGCAGACAGACAGGCACACAGACAGACAGACAGACAGACAGGCAGACAGACAGGCACACAGACAGACAGACAGACAGATAGGCAGACAGACAGGCACACAGACAGACAGACAGACAGACAGGCAGACAGACAGGCACACAGACAGACAGGCAGACAGACAGGCACACAGACAGACAGGCAGACAGACAGGCACACAGACAGACAGGCAGACAGACAGACAGGCGGACAGACATCTGTATGGTCACTCACGTCAGCGCAGTGAACTGGAAGTCGACGCTGGCGACATCGCAGCGCACGGACAGCGGCTTGAACAGCAGGCGCACGGTGGTGTCCCTGGCGGCCGGGTTGCCCAGGATTAGCTTGCCGCCCTGCGAGTTCGACTGGAATCGGTGGTTGAGTAAATTCAAATTAGCCCTCAGTAATGGCGCAGAGTCGGTGCGCAGCAGTAGCAGGGCTGAGAAATCATGCGCTGATTCCTCACCTGGCCGCAGACAGTGAGAACTTCGCAAGACTCTCATTAAAGCTCTCAACATAATTAATTATACATTAGTTAGGGCAGGAGTGCTAAATGCAGCCAGCGCCAGGAATAACTAGTCAGAGCCACACGCAGCCACGCAGGCCTCCCCAAAAGGCCTTAATTAACTGGCCGAGGATGCAGGAAGAGAGGCCTGCGGGGAAAGGCGAGGCACCCCGCGCGCGAGTGAAACGGAGCAGCGAGGGTGCCGCGTGACCTACGGAGCTGGCCCAGCCTCGTCTGCCCAGCTTCATCTAATAATAATTCCAGTTCCTGTGACTGAGAGAGCACAAGAATTGCTGCTAATTAAATTCCAATACTACACAGCAATACGTAGAGGGGATTGCAAGCGACTGGGACTCTAATCCCCTCACAGCTGCAGGTCAGAGTGCAGCTTGAGCACAAGTCGCTGCTTGAAATTTCTACTATCGCCAACCGCGAAATCAACAGAACCAGCCGCCTTATTTTCAACCCAGAAATGAAGCTGAGTAGCCCCTGTGGTGAAGACAAGCAGAGTGAAATACGGGGAGGGAGATGAGCAGAGTGAAATACGGGAGGGAGATGAGCAGAGTGAAATACAGGAGGGAGGTGAGCAGAGTGAAATACGGGGAGGGAGGTGAGCAGAGTGAAATACGGGGAGGGAGATGAGCAGAGTGAAATACGGGGAGGGAGATGAGCAGAGTGAAATACGGGGAGGGAGATGAGCAGAGTGAAATACGGGAGGGAGATGAGCAGAGTGAAATGCGGGAGGGAGGTGAGCAGAGTGAAATACGGGAGGGAGATGAGCAGAGTGAAATACGGGGAGGGAGGTGAGCAGAGTGAAATACGGGAGGGAGATGAGCAGAGTGAAATACGGGAGGGAGGTGAGCAGAGTGAAATACGGGAGGGAGATGAGCAGAGTGAAATACGGGAGGGAGGTGAGCAGAGTGAAATACGGGAGGGAGGTGAGCAGAGTGAAATACGGGAGGGAGATGAGCAGAGTGAAATACGGGAGGGAGGTGAGCAGAGTGAAATACGGGGGGGGAGATGAGCAGAGTGAAATACGGGGAGGGAGATGAGCAGAGTGAAATACGGGAGGGAGATGAGCAGAGTGAAATACGGGGAGGGAGATGAGCAGAGTGAAATACGGGAGGGAGATGAGCAGAGTGAAATACGGGGAGGGAGATGAGCAGAGTGAAATACGGGAGGGAGGTGAGCAGAGTGAAATACGGGGGGGGAGATGAGCAGAGTGAAATACGGGGAGGGAGATGAGCAGAGTGAAATACAGGAGGGAGGTGAGCAGAGTGAAATACGGGGAGGGAGGTGAGCAGAGTGAAATACGGGGAGGGAGATGAGCAGAGTGAAATACGGGGAGGGAGATGAGCAGAGTGAAATACGGGGAGGGAGATGAGCAGAGTGAAATACGGGAGGGAGATGAGCAGAGTGAAATGCGGGAGGGAGGTGAGCAGAGTGAAATACGGGAGGGAGATGAGCAGAGTGAAATACGGGGAGGGAGGTGAGCAGAGTGAAATACGGGAGGGAGATGAGCAGAGTGAAATACGGGAGGGAGGTGAGCAGAGTGAAATACGGGAGGGAGATGAGCAGAGTGAAATACGGGAGGGAGATGAGCAGAGTGAAATACGGGAGGGAGGTGAGCAGAGTGAAATACGGGAGGGAGGTGAGCAGAGTGAAATACGGGGAGGGAGGTGAGCAGAGTGAAATACGGGAGGGAGACTCAAGGGACCGCGCAGGACTCATCGACAGAGATAGGAAGCGGATAAAAATAAAAAATGCGGGGAGGCCGCCAGCAGGAAGGCAATTGATGGACCGGGGAAGCGGGGGGGTCAAACGGGCGGGTCAGAGCGGGGGCACGGGGAATCGGTGCGCTCAACGCTGCTCAGAGATGGCGGCCAGCAGCCTCCCTAGGCATGCAGAGCAAACAGAGCTCTTACGCAATACCGCTTTGAGTCGCAAAGCTCATGAGACCGAAATTGGGGGAGGGGGCTGCAGAGATAGAGACGGACAGACAGACGGGCATTCTGCACAGGATTTTGCGATATTTCCTGGCAACTGAAAGCAGGGAAAAGAGAGAAGGGGACGAGACCAAAAAAATGAATGACGAAGTGAGGAGAGGCGGCCCGACAGCAAATGGAAAATTGTCCCCAGGATCCTCGCGTTCCTCTTTTTACAAGCCTAATTGGCATAATGTGTTTCGCCTCGAGTACTTGACCCGGGGCCCGGGGCAGGGGTGGGGGGACGGTGAAGATGCAGGATTGCAGAGTGCTGATCCCTGAGGATATTTTCCTGGCGCCTGTGCATGGTCCTCGAGTCCTGCCGTGGGAGTTCGCAAATGCATTCGGATTCGGGATGCGAATGCAACTGTGAACAGGAACGCACAGTGAACTGCAGATTGGGTGATTTAGCGGGGCCAAAACTGGCTGAACTGATTATAATAGAGAGAGGGAGAGAAGGGGACAAGAGCAACGAAGTCAATAGGAACTTAGGACAAAATACAATAACACTCGCTGGTATAACGTGTAAACAGACAGAAAGACAGACAGACAGACAGACAGACAGACAAACAGACACTAAGACAGACAGACAGACAGACAGACAGGCAGGCAGGCAGACAGGCAGACAGACAGACAGACAGACAGACAGACAGACAGGCAGACAGACAGACAGACAGACAGACAGACAGACAGACAGACAGACAGACAGACAGACAGACAGGCAGGCAGGCGGCACCGCAGCTCACCATAGCAGCGGGCTGGAAGCCGGCAGCGCCAGTCCGCACCCAAGCGCCCGCCAGCACCAGAGCGGCAGAGTCAAACTGCAGGCGCAGGTAGGCATTGTACGCGGGCTCCCCTGTGGAGACGATGCGGCACAGAATCTCCAGCGCCGAGTCCGCGTCCCCGGTTATCAGCAGCGCCGGCTCCTTGCTGGCCGGATCGCTGTTTACGTCGGGGGTTAATTAGCATAATCAGCATAATCAGCAGCTGTGACCTTGGGAAAACAGCAAGCGGGGAGTATTCTCTCCTCGGGGACAGCGCCGGCTCGGGGAGCAGTACAGGATTTATGCATTAATCCCACAGAGGCTTGCGGATTATTACGGCTTAATCCTTATATTTCGGCTGCCCCTCTAACCCAGCCTGGAAGACATCTCACTTCCCGTTATCCCCATGACCCTATCTCAGCTCCTGCCCCCAGCTCCCGGGGAAGTTAATTACACCAGCCAGCTATGTATGCATTCAGTATACAAATAGCAATGCCATTAGCATTATAGAAATAACGGGAAGTTTGTCCCACCGCCTATTCAGGTCGGCTCACAACTCACACTCTGCCCCAAACAGTGCAAGCGGCCAATGGATCGCTGTCTGGCACTCACCGGGTGGCATTTGATTGACAGGTCACGCTGAGCTGGCTGAGACAGCGCAGCCCCGAGCAGCTGTGATTCCAGGAAATCTGCAAAGCGCGAGTCGGGCGTGGGTGACACTGAGACGGCCCAGGGCGATTCGCTGGTTGCACGCAAGCGGGCGGGTAAAGGGAAGTGCTGATAGTGCGGCCCAGGTCAGGCAAAAGTGAACTCAGTAGTGACAGCCTGCATCTATTTACAATATTGCACTGTCAGTTAGCAACCAGGTAAAGCAACCCTAGGAAGGTCAGTAAATTAGATTAGCTCTGTCACGGACTCACTCCAGAGCAACCCCGGGCGTACAGTAGTGATTAATAAACACGGCAGTGCCTATTGAGTCTGAGCTGCAGAACAAGGCAGGAAGGAAGGCCGGCAGACAGGAGACGGGCTGCCAAGGCCCGCTGCCATCGCCGCTTCCGTCTTATTATTGTCTGCCAGGCCTCCGGGGCTCGGAGCGGGAGAGCGGGAGGTGAAGAGAGCGTGGGTCACGGCACCTATGGGACAGCAGCGCTGGCTGGGGGAGAAAGAGGAGAACACAAGCAGGCATCAGACAGAGTATAAACAAATAATTTAAGTTTAATAATTTGAACCCAGCTCTAGAGCTTGCTCATTTGTGACTGACTCACTCGCAGGCTACCGATATGTAGCGTAGATAACTTAACCCACTATAAGACTGAATAAGAGAGAGAACAGGCGAGTGCTTGGGCAAGCCAGTCAGACAAAGCAGATGGGTCTCTTCTAGAAGCGAACAGAGGATTGCAGAAGCGGAGAGGCTGGACTTGATGGGGCGCAACAAGCGATAAGCAGGACCGAGTCGCAGATAAGGCCGAGAAGATTAATTCCGGGAAATATGTTGCACACGGAGCAGCAAGATGCCCTCCACAAGCCCAGAAGCTGGCAACAAAGCACAGCCCAGACTTGCGCAGTAAAGAACTGCCCTGGGCGACCCGCAACAGCATCAATCAATCACAGATTCGGGCATTGGCGCATGGCACCCCAGATTATTCACGCACGCTCACAGATCCATCACTACACCCTAATAATCCAATATACGCATTTAGTGCGAATATACAATCCAATGCAATAATAAGTAATAATAACTGAAACTGAAACTTGAAATTAACCAACAGAGGCCCGCGGCCAGCCAGATAAAAGTACATTGTCGGGTGAAAGAAAATTCCTGGCTTAAATAATCTTGTAGGAGATAAGAATACTACTGCAAAGTACAGGCTGATCCATCGCCTATCCACGCACCTCCGCACATCCACCCCCCCCCAATGTCCGCCTGGCAATGAGCCAAAGAATCAGAGCCACAGCGAGATGTCTATGGAAATCAATAAGAACTCTTCGATCCTGGGCGGTGAAGCCTTGGCTTTATAATTGCAGTTCCAATCCCAATAAAACACAGTTATAACACACGTATAAAAAGCCAGCATTGCCGACAGAAAACGACGGAGGGTCCAGACAGACGGACAGACGGACAGGCAGACAAACCGCTTCTCCCGGAGGCAGGGGAGAAGGGAGAAGGGGATATGACGCTTTAAGGCCCGGGGCCTGGCGGGGCTGGGGTGGGGCGATGACTCAGGCCCAGCTGGATGCTAAATAAGGCTCAGAGGAGCCGAGAGAAAGAAGCGAGGAAGGATGGGAGAGAGAGAAGGACATGCTGTGGGAAGCTGGGATGCTGTGGGGCCTCAGCGCTCCATCGAAGCATATTAACGCAACTAACGGACTATGGTTGCGAAGAAAAAAGTAAGTAAAGACAGACAGAAAAAATGCAGCATGGCAAACAGTTTGGCAAGCAGGCTGTCTTGCTGATATCAGAGAGCTAAATACATTGGATACAAAATGCTTAGAGCCCACATTAAACCCAGTTATGGTTTCGCATCGCATATCATGCACGAGCATGTAAACAAACCGGCCGGACCCACTCGAGGAGGTCGCATGGAGCTCCCCGAAACACTTGACTGCCAGCGCCAGTAAAGAGCGGCTGATTTCAAACGAACGAAATCCGTCAGTGCAGGGGGGGGGGGTAAAAATTATCCCCCGATTATGTTTGTAAATCCCATTTACTAGACACAGTTCCCCAGGAGAGAGATGCGCAGGCAACAAGCTTATTAATGGCTCCGACCCCAGCCTGTTTGGCTAAACTGTAGGCATGCAGAAGAAGAAATTGATAAAATTCGAATGCGGCAGGGCGGCTGCAGGCCAGGTGGGCGCAGCTACAAAAGTACGCCGCTTAGCGTTCGCACGGCCGGATAAACAAATTAGAAGCCAAGCTGGAAAAGCCTGCAGATTTTGACAAACGCCCTCCCAATTCTAAATCTGCATACAGCAGCTGATAGAGGTGGCCTGAGGTAACAGCTGCGAACCCAGAGCCCAGGGTACATTTGGTTGCGATGCTCAGGGATGGGTGCAGCTGAGCTGCGAAATTCGAACTCACATTCTGCAGGTGGAATTTTTCTCCCTCGGCCTGCCGCAGGCCCTGCAGATGCGGCGCCGACAACAGGGCAGACTTGGCCGCCTTCGGCACCGGCCCCGGACGGCCAGGACTGGCCGGGTTGGACAGCCAGACAGCCTCCACCTGCACCGGCGAGGTGACGTCCGCCTCGTTGCCCTGAAAGACAAGAGGTGTTACAGAATCTGAATAGTGTGTTACAGAATCTGAATAGGGTGTTACACAATCTAGATAGGATGTTACAGGATCTAGATAGGGTGTTACAGGATCTAGATAGGGTGTTACACAATCTAGATAGGGTGTTACACAATCTAGATAGGGTGTTACACAATCTAGATAGGGTGTTACACAATCTAGATAGGGTGTTACAGGATCTAGATAGGGTGTTACACAATCTAGATAGGGTGTTACACAATCTAGATAGGGTGTTACACAATCTAGATAGGGTGTTACAAAATCTAGATAGGGTGTTACAGGATCAAAACAGGGTGTTACACAATCTAGATAGGGTGTTACAGGATCAAAAGAGGGTGTTACAGAATCTGGATTGGGGTGCTACAGAACCGAAGCCTTACCATCAGGCTCAGGTCATACTCCAGAGTAAGTTTGAACTCGTCAGAGGAGGACTGAGTCACAATCAAGGTGTTATTTGGTCCCAGGTTGAGCGGCCGGAATCTGGGCTTGGCGAGACCCGGCCAGGTGTCCACAAAGAACTGGACTTGCAGGCTGTAGTTGAGGCGGCTGCCGGGGTCCAGGGCCGGCCTGAAAGACAAAGAATGCGAATTCTCAATATCAGCACATAGAGATGGGAATTCAAGGCCAGGATTCCAATTCCAACTCAGAGATCCCGATTCCAACTCAGAGATCCCGATTCCAACTCAGAGATCCCGATTCCAACTCAGAGATCCCGATTCCAACTCAGAGATCCCGATTCCAACTCAGAGATCCCGATTCCAACTCAGAGATCCCGATTCCAACTCAGAGATCCCGATTCCAACTCAGAGATCCTGATTCGAACTCAGAGATCCCGATTCCAACTCAGAGATCCCGATTCCAACTCAGAGATCCCGATTCCAACTCAGAGATCCCGATTCCAACTCAGAGATCCCGATTCCAACTCAGAGATCCCGATTCCAACTCAGAGATCCCGATTCCAACTCAGAGATCCTGATTCGAACTCAGAGATCCCGATTCCAACTCAGAGATCCCGATTCCAACTCAGAGATCCCGATTCCAACTCAGAGATCCCGATTCCCACTCAGGGATCCCGATTCCAACTCAGAGATCTCGATTCTAACTCAGAGATCCCGATTCCCACTCAGGGATCCCGATTCGAAAATAGAGATTCCAACTTAGAGGTTTCAAATCCTAATACAGAATAAATTCCGAAATTAAAAAACTTGAGTCTAAGATTTCAAGGGCAAAATCGAAGGCATTGAGCTGCTCAGAAATAATGAGTCGGACAAAAGTTCCAATAATTGATTTTTCACAAAAATCCACTTTTTTACTGATAATTTCGGAACGCAGCTGAGGAGTGAGTCAGAGAGAGGCTGGAGAATCAAAGAAGAGAAAGGGTAGCGGAAGGCACTGCAAAATGGGATCAATAAACTCGCATTTAGGTCGGAGCCCCGTGCCTATTTATTGACACTCGCAGACCTCGCGCGTGAAAGAATGGGGAAAATACGAAGAAAAAGTCCCGATTTTGGAGCGCTGCGTGAGCCGGGGGAGCGGGCAAAACAGAAGAGAAGCTTTTTTCTCTACTATAGAGTCCTCCACCGCGTCTTTAATATTCTCTCTTTTCCAAGCAACTGATCCCACAGCCGCACGGCAGAGCGGCAGACACAGGGAAGACAGACAGACAGACACGCGCTGGGATAGAGACGTGCAGAATCAATAGGATTGGATTAGGGCGGGTACTCGGGACGGAAATCCCATATTCTGCTGTGTTAATGGCCTGTTGCTCAGACACTGAGAGATTTAACCTTACTGGGCTGTTCTTAATAGCAGCTACTTTAAGAACGATAATAGGTTGCACTGCGTGGTGCAAAAACCGAGTTTAAACTAAGAATTACTGAAGCTTGCGGCAAACTAACTTGACTTTTCTGCGCCCTTATGGAAATGAGCTCTTATGGCAGGCTGCGAAATTAACAGGCTTAAGAGCTGTTTAAGCGGCTATCATCACGTGCTACAAGTTATAATTATCGCTAATTACTTAATTATTGCTGGGTGATCGATGAGTGACACAAGCCGAAGCTCTGCAGAGCCATTCCTGTTGGATTTAATTTATAAGTTTATAATCTACCCGTCAAATCTAGCTCCTGTGCAATGGTGTACATTGCAATGTACAGTCTAGCCCTCGTATAGACAGAGCGCCCACCACCCACTCGGCTGGAAATGCTCTGCACAGCGGTGTTAAACTGGGGCAGCAATAGTCTATGGCAGGGGTCGGCCAAATGCGGCCTGTGAAGCCTCTACCCTTGAGGTAAACCAGTCTATGGTCTTCGGCGTGGAGGTTAACCTATGCTAATCTTCATTGAAAACCCCCCGATAGTCACTTACAAGAACCAAATTCTACAATTAGCAATCTGGAGCGGAAACAAGTTTTACCTCATGAGGCCACGCCAATTGTAAAGAATAAGGAGCCAGCACTGAATGTCTATGGCTCTGTCTGACTCTGTCTATGCTAGTCTGGCCTCATGAGGTAAAACTGAAAAACTCGTTTCCACTCCGGGTTGCTAATTATAGAACTCCTTGACAAGGACTCTCTTTTATGCATTCTTAGTTAACTTAAGTCTGAGCTGAAATTTCACGCAGCACTTTCGCCCGCTATTTCCAAGATTAGAAACGATTAGTTAATCCCAGCATGTGCTGCATCGTTTTACAATTATTGCACAAATGCAGACTCGCAAAATCCGGCCTTAGCCCCCCAGCAGTTGCTAAGCTGCTCAGCCACTATACAAGAGGCACGGCGGCACACGACTCAAACCAAGTCGAGCCCCCACCCCCCCCCCCGGGCGTATCGCATGTCAGCGAGGTCCTTCTCTGCAGTGCCGCGTGTTTGAGCTGCCGGGATCTGCCGAGCTCATGTCTCATATCTCACATCTTGCATTGCTCAGCATATATTCTTTATATTCCTTAGATGAAAATCTAAGCTGGGATTTCAACCACTTGGGGTTCCTCCTACTCTGTTGGCTGATGGGATTTGAGGCGCTCACAGGGATGCCTACCGCAGGTACACAACCGCCCGGCTTTCTCATTGTCAGGCAGTGCACGAGCTCCGAAATAATGTGGGCGCGCACGGAATCGAACCGGGGACCTTAGCGTGGGAGCCAATTAGATATTAGCTAGGCTACTGACCCCTAGGATATGGGATCCTTCGTTACTGATGTGGGATTCGTTGTTGCTGATGTGGGATCAGTTGTTACTGATGTGGGATCTGTTGTTACTGATGTGGGATCTGTTGTTACTGATGTGGGATCTGTTGTTACTGATGTGGGATCTGTTGTTACTGATGTGGGATCTGTTGTTACCGTTGTGGGATCTGTTGTTACTGATGTGGGATCTGTTGTTACCGTTGTGGGATCTGTTGTTACTGTTGTCTGTTGTTACTGATGTGGATGTGGATTGTTGTTGTTACTGATGATGAGATATGAGATACTCAAAGCCAGCTCAGCCACAGGCGAATCTGCTCCAGTCTCACCCCAAAATTCTGCGCTCGAGGCCGAACCGCAGCACCAGACTGCCGGGCCGGTCGCGCGGGATTCGAGCCGGCAGCGAACCCAGCGGAGTCAGGTCGAACTGGACCACGTACCTGCGGGGCAGGTGCAATTCAGTTAATTTCGGGAGTCATTATCGAGCTGAATGTCACGCTCGTAACTCGATTAAAATCTGGGAGCATGATAGATAGATAGATAGATAGATATATAGATAGATAGATAGATAGATAGATAGATAGATAGATAGATAGATAGATAGATAGATAGATAGATAGATAGATAGATAGATAGATAGATAGATAGATAGATAGATAGATAGATAGATAGATAGATAGATAGATAGATAGATAGATAGATAGATAGATAGATAGATAGATAGATAGATAGATAGATAGATAGAGATAAATAGAGATAAATAGATAAAGAAAGTGATTAGCCCTAGTAACTAACACGAAAGCTGATCATAAGGAAAAGTACATACACCTGGGCACTAATAGTTCAGGCTTTAGCTATTAAAGAAAAGTGTAATTTGATTTTGGAATCCGAGACGACTCAGCTAGAGAAGTGGCGAGAGAAGAGAGGCAGACAGCGGGGTCGGGGATCAAAGTGAATAGGATTTTGCTCACTGCATGCGCGCTAAGCCATGAGACAGTCTCTTGCAGTCGCACAACTGATACAAGAGAATTTAGGTAAACACCCGTTGCTATACTTGATTGAAAAGCTTGGTAACCAAGGTAAACACCCGTTGATACGCTAAACCAAACAATTCAAGCCGTTGTTAAGTAGCGCAAGCAACCCACCTGGCCGGATAAAAGTACACCTTGCCATCGGCGTGCCGCGGCGCCGCGACTACCAGGTCGGGCCGACCGCTGGAATCGAAATCGGCGCCGGGCGACACTGACTCGCCGAAGCCAGCGGCGTCCGCGTTAACGACGATCTGGCCAAGACGCGGCGGCCCATCGCGGCTGCCTTTGAAGACGACGACGGCGCCGCCGCCAGTTCCGGCCAGGGGCGCCCCGACGGCGAAATCCTCCAGGCCGTCCCGGTCGATGTCGCCGAGGCGCGCCAGCGACCAGCCAAAGCGGAGCTCAAAGTGGCGGGAGCTGCGGCACAGGCGGGCGAGCAGCGACTGGGACTGGCTCGAGTCCGAGGTGTCCGCCAGGGCCTCGCAGGAGGGGAAAGAGAGTCGGTAGCTGGGCTGCGCGTTGTCCGCGATGAACTGCGAGGGGTGGTGGGGGACGGCGCCTCGGCGATGAGTCAGTTAAAATGACTGCGTTTGCTACTTTTGCACCGAGCTATTCACACGGAATTATCATCTACTCATGCACACGGAAAATCCATAGAGCCATTCACACTTGGGCTTTGCGTCCACATACAGATTCACCAGAGCTGTTCACGCACACAGAAAGATTCACAGGAGCTATTCACGCACGCAGAAAGATTCACAGGAGCTATTCACGCACACAGAAAGATTCACAGGAGCTATTCACGCACACAGAAAGATTCACAGGAGCTATTCACGCACACAGAAAGATTCACAGGAGCTATTCACGCACACAGAAAGATTCACAGGAGCTATTCACACACAAAAAGTTAACACAAAAGATTCACACTAGATTTTTACATTCACATAAGAGTTGATGGAGCTAGTTTATCTGCACAATAATAAGAAGTATCGAATTCCCGGCGCAGCTCAGGCTTATCTCAGCCATTTTTAACTCTTATCGCTTCACCCCGAGCGGCTCCGCACACACCAGTGGGCCCCGCCCCCTGCAAGCCCGGAGTTCCCAAGGCGGGCAGTCCAGTGCAAAAAAGTCTCAATTGAAATTGCGCAGCCATGGAAGCGCCGGCAGTGCTGCAGTCCCAAGCAGTGCTGTGGCAACTGCCTGATGCAGTGCTTTTAGCGCCCAACCCCTCTCACACTCGACCCCTGCCACCTCAGGCACTGTGCGAGCGTGCGAACTGCGACTCTGTGCCACGGGAAATCACAGCCAAATCAGCTTACAATAGGAAGTATAATAAAACATTACAAAGCCAAGCCCTGGAGCCTCAGTCTTATTAGCCAAGTCATTTTAGTCATTTCAACTCTACTCGAGACTAAAGACTAACCAATCAGAAACAGCCAATAAAACACAGTTTCTATTTAGACAAATCGAATCACAAAATTCTCCTTTGCTCAAAGAGAATTAGGCGCAATCACAGGACTTTTTACGAAATGGGATTCACACACTAATCTTCACACAAGTCTATTTACAAAAGTTTGCTATTCACACAAAGTCTCTCCAGTCACAGGTCTCTCCGTTCACACAAGTCTCTATTTACAAAATTTTGCTATTCACACAAGTTTGCTATTCACACAAGTCTCTTCATTCACACAAGTCTCTCCAGTCACAGGTCTCTCCGTTCACACAAGTCTCTCTATTTACAAAAGTCTCCGATTCACACAAGTCTCTTCATACACACAAGTCTCCAAATTCACGCTGCCATTCTCCCATTCATACAATCCAAGATTCGTACCTTGCCCGGGCCGCCACTCATGTACACGTAGACGGCGCCAACAGTCCAATAGGCGCCATCGGGGCGCCTCACGGACAAGTCGGCAGGCGCCGCCACCACCAGGTCGTCCCAGCCGTCGGCGTTGAGGTCCAGCAGCAGCAGAGCGTGACCGAATCGCCCGGCGAAGCTGCCGGGACCTTGCAGCGTCGCCCGCAGGCTGGAGTCGGGGAAGCAGTTCACCTGATCGTACCACCGGCTGTCGCTGAGGCCGCCCTCCCGCCCGCAGAGGTCCTCAGAGGAGCCAGCGACGCTGTACAGACGGACCACCCCACTGAAGTAGCTGGCGTTGGCGGCGGCGGCATCGGCCGCGAAGCTGTACCGGTACTGGTTGATGAAGCCCGGCCGGAAGGACACGGGGTGCACCAGCGGCTCTGGTGGGCAGGGCGCCCCCTCAGCCAAGTCAAAGCCGCTGCTGGCGCCAAACAGCCGGTTGCTAGTAGCAACCGCGAATCCGGCACACGAGTAGCTGCGCACCTTGTTCTCCAAGAGGCGATCGTAGAACCTGTCCTCCTGCGCCTGCGTCAGCCTGGTCACGTGCGAGCTCGGCTTCTGGCGCAGCTCGGCGAACACGGCCTCGAATCCGCCGGTGTAGGAGTGGCCCCAGAATGACACCGGGTGCCTGCGGAGACTGGGGTCCTGGCTCTGCGGGCAGGAGATGAGGGAGACTGGGGTCCTGGCTCTGTGGGCAGGAGATGGGGGAGACTGGGGTCCTGGCTCTGCGGGCAGGAGATGGGGGAGACTGGGGTCCTGGCTCTGCGGGCAAGAGATGGGGGAGACTGGGGTCCTGGCTCTGCGGGCAAGAGATGGGGGAGACTGGGGTCCTGGCTCTGCGGGCAGGAGATGGGGGAGACTGGGGTCCTGGCTCTGCCGGCAGGAGATGGGGGAGACTGGGGTCCTGGCTCTGCCGGCAGGAGATGGGGGAGACTGGGGTCCTGGCTGTGCGCCGTGTGCGGGCAGGAGATGGGGGAGACTGGGGTCCTGGCTCTGCGGGCAGGAGATGGGGGAGACTGGGGTCCTGGCTGTGCGCCGTGTGCGGGCAGGAGATGGGGGAGACTGGGGTCCTGGCTCTGCGGGCAGGAGATGGGGGAGACTGGGGGGTCGTGGGTCCTGGAGATTGGGAGATGGGGGAGACTGGGGTCCTGGCTCTGCGGGCAGGAGATGGGGGAGACTGGGGTCCTGGCTCTGCGGGCAGGAGATGGGGGAGACTGGGGGGTCGTGGGTCCTGGAGATTGGGAGATGGAGCTCAGGCTGGGGAGCTCAAAATACGTATTTCGGTTCGGTAATCTTTTATCTGGGATAATTATTGGGGGTTTCAAAACAGGCTGGTTGGGCTGAAAAGAAAGATCCAAAGCTGACTATTCTCCAAATGCGGAATCCCAGGTGCAGATGTTCACCTGCGAGCCTGTGGTGCTGAGCAGGGAGGCATTGAAGGCGGACATGAACACGGTGCCGCCGAAGCCCAGCAGCAGGTAGGGAAAGCCGAAAGCGTAGGCGTCCCCAGAGGGCAGGGCGGCCACACTGGAGCCGAACAGCATGTTGGGCATGGGCGTCCGGTCCTGCCTGATGAGGCTGGGCATGAAGGTCGCGGCGCCCTGCCGCAGGTCGCCGGGGCTGCGCAGGTCTGGGCGCAGCAGGAAGCAGAGACCGATGCCCTCCACGGGGTCCTTGGAGCTGAATAGGCGGGCGCGGGGATCGCAGACGGCGATGCTGCTGCCGCTGCCTGAAATACAAAAGTACAATCAACCGTGGTGGTCTTAAATACCTAGGAATTAAGTCTTCAATCCGCCAGCTTTGCTTCCTTCATCCCCTGATTTTCTGCCTCGCTTCTGCGCGCTGATTGGTTCTGCGGATTGGCCGCGCATGGATGGCTTGCGATTGGCTGCCACCTCAGTGCTCTCTGGCTTCTCAGCTCTCGCTTAATGCTTGCGACACGGGGTTGCAGCCTAGTGGTTAGTGCAACGGACTCACGACTGAAAGATCGGAGGTTCGATTCTCGACCAATTCGGAACGATTTGTGTTCTTGAGCAAGACACCTAACTCTGCATTGCTCAGTTCACCCAGCTGTAATGGGTGCCAGCATTAGCTGGGGTAATTGAGGGTGGGCGTGGCAACCCCCCCCCCAGTCCTTGGACTGAACAGCAGTACGCAGCCTTCAGATGCCTGAGCTGTCGGTTGCACATCAGCAAATTAGGGCAGGTGTGATCAATTATTATTATTGCGACATGGGCACGCCCAACAGTCACTGTACAATTATAAAACACTGGGAAAGAATCAGACTCTAAAACTAGAGACAAAAGAGCTCAATAGCTCAGAAAAATTCAATGATTGACAACACATATCCGTGGAGAGATCACGTGTAAAACATGTTTACATGCTGAACTCACCTCCGGCAGCGCTGGAGCCGCCACCCTCGCTGGCAAAGGTGGAGGCCACAGAGAAGCCAAAATTACTGAGGCTCCAGTCGCGCAGGTCCAGATTGACGATCTGGTTCATGCCGCAGTCCAGCTGGTCCAAGCTGCACTCAAAGAGGCCGCCAAGCCAGACCCCAGCCTTGGCTGGCAGGTTGTTGCTTGACCGTGGAGCCCCAACAATCAGCCTTTGTGTGGGGGTGAATGGTTGAGATTTTACAACATTGTATGACCAACCAACATAATTTGTTGTTAAAAAAATATGCAACATGTTGAGGCTAAGAAATAAGCATTCCCCAATGTTATACATTTACTAATAGGAATAGCAATTTAGGAATGTGAACCCACACTATTAAAACCAAATATAAACTTTGTTTTAGACACAACTGGGAAATTACTCCAGTTTTTTATTTCTAATTTTTAAAAGTGCACTAGGAGCAAAAGCAAAGCAAAGGAGGCTCTCAAGTTTTTAAGTACTATAAGGCCATATAACTACTATATAATATTAATTCCTTTCTTCATTTGCTCCCCAATAAGAGTATAGATTGCTAGTAACTAACTAGCTTACTCACTAAGTAACTAATTAACTAAACTATTCTGATATGACATGCTTTTAGAATATGTTTTTTAATACTTTCATTACTATTATAGCCAAGAAATAACTGCAGTAAGTGGTCTAAGTGGTTTTGTTATGTATATTAGACAAAATGCATAAGTATACTTGTTGGCATGCCTGATAAAGCCAGTCTTCTTTTCTCCTTTAGACACTAGCCTTAGTATACCAAAGACAGACTTATAAAAAAATCCTTGCTTATATTAAGGTTTTGATTGGCATTATATATAGTATATAGTATAGCATATAAAGTGTTTATAGGCTTCTACATTGTAAATAATTTCCATAAAATTACATGTCTACTAATTATTAGTTATCCATTATATTTAATTATTAAACCATAAAATATAGCATAAATAATATAGAGCTAATACAAAAACTTTATGTATAAAAATATACCAATAGCTTGCCTAAAAGGATTCTTATTCCTCTATAAGAATAAAATATTGCCAGCTTAAGGGTTCTTAGTCATTTTGCCATTTGCCATTTTATAATCAGGTGTGGCCCATTTTGACAAAGGAATTTTTGGCGAAAGATGCTTTGGCGAAAATGAACTTTTAGTTCATATAGATATACATTTTAGTAAAAGAAAGTGTCCAGTTTGGCAAAAAATAGTAGGCTATTTATTAAATTATAATTGCAAATATATCACTATGGTAATTCTAGCTTTTAAAAAATTATTCATTGACCACCTTGCACATATTTTCAGTTTATAAATTAAAAACATTACAACTTGGCTAATAACTATGTTATGTACATGCAAAGTGCAATCAATAGACTAGAAATGACACAGTGTGGTCTTTCAGTTCCAGCTTCTAAATTGTACTTTGAAAACCTACTAGTACTATAATAGAATGGCGCCTAATAAAACAAAATTTTACTAATCAAATAATAAAATTGCCACAAAAAACATGACAATAAAATAGTCTTTAAATTTTCTGTTTTAAATTTGAATTTTTTCTAAAACAACAAAAAACTCTTCCCTCTTTGCTGAAAGTTAGATCAATATCAATAATTGTTTGCCAAAATAGCTAGATTTAGACAAAATGGTCACTACAAATGTTTTTTACCATTAATAACTTTCACTGAAAATTTATTATAATTATAAAGGATAAAAGCATTTACATGTATTTATCTCATTTAAATTAAATTTAATGATTTTAAACCAAACTGGATATATAGGATCCTTTTCAACAAACACTTGCACAATATGAACATTTTACTATCTCTTTGTATCATTTCATTCTATATATATTTAGCATTGGATCATTTGGTAACTGAAAAATAGAGAAGCTTTTAGTGACTTTGGATTGTTGGTTTGATATATGATTAAAATGATACATGTTTTGCTTTCTTATATCTTTTTAATGAGGATCATCCCAATTTTTAATGATCACAAACTGAAATAATGCCTATTTGATGTATATGAAACATTGTCATCTATGCCTAATTTCATAAAAATGTAGTGAAAGTAGAGTTAAATAATATCTAGGCTAACTAACATTAAATTTAAAATCAAATTACCACATAAAGGCTTTTAGTCTAGAATTTTTAGTAAATAGGAAAGGAAAGCAATAAATAAATAAATAAACTCACGAAATTATTCCATTTTTCTCATATGGTGCCATAGAGAATCCAAAGCTTTCATTTGCATTGGAAGTGAGAACAAAGTAGTAGTCATTAAAAAAATTAACATTTGTAGTTGTTACTCTCGCTGCAATAGAATATATACTAAGAAAAATGAGCAGATTTTGTATGACGAATAATTGCATGTCGAAATCTCTATGGATTTATAGACCCTTAATGCTGTCCAAAACGCTCAATATACGACAGGTAAGTGTTCCGGCGGAGCGTAGGTCTCGATTCTGGCCCTTCCCTGAGCTGAGCTGAAGGCAGGTGAAAGAACTGAGAGTGAGCACTGAGGCTCTGAGCAGTTGAATAAAATGTTGCCAATGCCACTAAAAGCTTGACGGCAGTAAATGGATTTGCATGAGTTTAAAGAAGCACTATACATTAATTAGTACATTTATTAAAGTAACAAGCTAATCTATTAACCAAACGCTTTGCAGTAGCGAGAAGAACTGGAATAATTAAATCGATGTGTCAGCCTTCTGTCTGACTCAGCCACGTGAACAGTTCGCAGAAAAAAGTGTGTTTAAAAAAATTTTTAAATGTAATAACGAAACTACGAGGACATTAAAAAGCCGGACAAATCTGCAAAAATCTAGTCAACCGGATTATTCGCGCTAAAAAAATAACTATTTGAGGGTTTACCTATAAATAAATAACTCTATTTGTACTTTATACCGGCCCATTGGTTCGGGGTTTTAGAACAGAAAATTCTATATGCCACGCAATGAAAAATGCGATTTAGAAATAAGCAGGTGTTGCAATATGGGTGCATATAGTTGCGTGTGGATTAATATATTAGAACAATTTTTCGATCGAGACGAACTTTAAACCTCTTAACAGCGCGTTACATGCACGTTGGCTACATGTATGTTTTGATTGGCTACAATTTTGAATTTTTAAACCCAGGTACCTGGGACAAAAAATTTTCATTTATCCAAAACAGGTCAAATATTACAACATCGATCTGCATTACATGTGCGTATGCTTGTAATAATAATCGTTTTCTATCAAGCGAAAAGTGCCTAGCTAATATACCCCAGCAAAATTAATAGCACAAGATCGAAATGAAACCTGTATGAATGAGCATAAAATTTAATATATACATGTATTTTTTAGAGGCTATCAAGAGAAGGGTGCGAGAGAAAAGGGTACCGTTTATTTTGTCAGACAAAGTTCTTATAAATCGTTACATTGTGATGGGCAATCAGACATAGCACTCGTAGGGAGGTGCGCACACAGAAGCGCGAGTCATTTCCCTAGACGAAACATCAAGCTGCTGGCTGGGTGGATCGTCACCCCCACCAGCCAGGCGTGCTGGAGCCTGCCTGCGAACGCCCTATAAGTTCTCGATCCCGGTTGTGCACCGCCACAGAGCTCCCCCAGCACCGAGAGCCATGCGAAGAAAGTCGGACGGCACCGGCGAAGCGGCACGTCGAGTGGAGGACTGAGAGTCACCGGATGGGGCAGGAATCGCCACTGGAGGCGCCTCCACATGGTGACGCGAATTGCGCAAAATTGCACAAAATTACGTGAGAAAATTGAAAAAAATTGGGCAAGAATTGCGCAATAATTGCACTCAAATTGTTCATTAAGTGCAATAAAATTACACGAAATCACGCTTAAAATTACAATTTAATTGAGCATAAAATTGCAATTCAAGAGCTTAGAAATTGCCGTTGGAGTGGCACTTCAGAATATTGATACGCTCGTATTATAGTGCAGGTAAATTTTAAGACTTCCCAAATTTAGCACTCGATCTGCAATTTTCATTATATCTGCTCAGAATTGAACCCAGAAAAGTAATTAAGACACAGTAAAAACCACCGGTGTTATTTCGGAATACATTAAATTTTGCAATTTTTCAATAAGATGTTATAATCATTTTTCAATCCAATACATTTCATTGTAATTTTTTATTTCACTTTACTACATATTAAAAAATAAAACTACAAACAGATACTAAATATAAACCTGTACGGGCAAAAAACGATGTATAAGATACAAGAAAATACTTGCATAGATTAGTAAAAATTATTATTAAACCATTAATAAGCACACTGAACATTGAAACTATTTGAAAAATTCTTTTACATTTGAAGTGCAAAAGCGTTCTAAATAAACATAATTTATTAGTTAAACAATATTTTAACTTTCAGGGGTGCTGGCTGCATCAGCATGTTTATCTAAGCAGTTAAAACTTTAAAGATGAAGCCTTTTACACATCTATGATGAAGCTTTTGGATACTTTTAAGTTCAAAACATTTCTAGATTCCGAAATGAGACTTTCTAAGAACCCACAGGTAACTATTTTGTAGAATTGAATATTTAAAAAAAGATCCCAGATAAAGTTAGGATTCACTTTTCGCTTATTTATAATTTTTTATCGCCTTTCCATGATCTTACTTAGACATTACTTTTTAAGGCTACCCAACATTGCCAGCCTGAAGCTCGTTAGAGCTTCCAGAAGTCAATTACAGTGATTACCTTGCAGTGATTTAGTGATTGCTTATTTAATGTTATTCCTATAGGCTATAACTGATACTTAATGGTTTCCAGTATTGTCTTTCTTACGCTTGCCAGAAATGTCACGAAACATTTGATTTAACGATGCTCGCACAGATCTCCAGTTGTAGGCTGCAAACCATTCGGACAAAACAGCTCGAAGCTCCTCGACAGATTACTCGTCCATCGCAATGCGCTCCATTAAGCCATTCAGCTCAATAATTGCAGAAATGCAATACTCCTCACCGAAGCGTCAAAGAACGTACTTTATGTACATTGGAGTTTATGTACATTGGCCCGCTATGAGAATTTGATTTAGGAAACTATAGAAGCACAAACTCGAAAGGCAACGGTTGGTCAAATTTGTCTGCAGCATGCCTTCGCTTTTGTGTGTTCATTTCTTGGCATGAAGAGAAACACAATTGAGTATTGAGTTGAAGTTGCACTGCTTTATAATTATAAAAGAGTATTATATTATAAATAATAATTATAAAATAATGATATAATTAATAATTATAAAATAATTATATAATTAATAATTATAAAATAATTATAATAGATTATAAAAACAAAGTAGCTTTTTGAGCCACTTATTTTATTTATTTATATAGATTTCATTTTAGAATTTTGGCATACCATTAATTTGTATATGGAATCATAAAATATTATTTTGAAAACTTGCAACCAAGATTTTCATAAAACAATCTAGATATAGTGATATGATATATAGTCTAACAGACAATATATCAATAGAAGCCAAAATATTAAATACCTTAAAATAGTAGCTAATTAGTAAACAGAAGCTATACAAATGATTATACGCTCATAGCTAGGCCTAGTCATTAAGTCATTGATTAAGTTAGTAATCTAGTATATACCTACTTATTCAACTATCTTTTGCATATATTATGCTCTACCATTTAATAACCTGATAAGCTTCAGTTTGACTTTTAGACAATACATCAATTAATTTAATTAGAAAAAAGTAAATGTTTTTAAAATAGCTATAGCTACATTAATTAAAAACCTATTTGTAGGCCTAGCTAATTGCCTATTAAACAATGATGTTCAATTTCATGCTTCACTAATTTAATTTAATGTATAGCTCCTATAAATAGTAGAGCTACTAAAATAATTTTGAATTGAAATACATAATGTAATGACCAATGACAATGTAATTACAATTAAAGTATAACTTATTAATACAAAATTTTAGTCTACAAAGTGCCACTGCAGTATTAAAATTAATTGTATGCACTTGCCTGATACTGAGAGAGCTCTAGTCCTAGATATAAGAAAATGATAGAAAAGTATAATTACATGTATGAAACTAAAAGATAAAGTTCAAATACAGAGTTGACAAAACATTAACAATGACATAGTACATAGACAATTGGTAGCTTTTAGTATTTTATAAAAGGAGCTATGAAAAATGAATTGGACAAACTCCAATAATGCTAGCTAGACTAGTCAATACTTATTAGTAATAGCTAGCAATAATAGGACTAGAATTAGATAAACTAAAAAACTTTTTTTGAGTTTTACAATCTTAAGTCAAGACTACAAGAGTAAATAGCAAGGCTAAGTTCTTGTCATTTACGATAAGTGAAAAGCAAGTGGCATTACTAGCCTTCAATTTCAATTACAATGATAAAAAAGCTAGTAAAAACAACAAAGGAGAAGGCAACAACAACAAGCAAGAGCAAGAAAGCAGCAATACGTCGACCAATAGGAGCAATAAGGCGCGCTGCTTTTTAAATTTAGCAAAGTTGTTACACTTTTAAACAAAAAATTCCTAAAATGGTAGATACACTTTCTATTGAATATACAAAGCAGATAGATTTCTAAGAAAAATCAATTTTATTTGTTTGTAAGAATTTAGAACACTTTAAATTTGTTCAGGGAGTCGTGAAAATGCAGTCATGTAAGTACAACTTATATTGTGCATATTTGCAACTTATATAAATCATTTTATACCTCAATTTCGAAGACTTTGTCTATACTATGCTTCAATATATTGCAATTCATTTTCTGTACTCCTCAGAATCTGCATGTAATCGTTAAAAAATAATTTCTTTTGGCAATCTACATGTAATAGATGCGATGTAAATGTACCAGTAGCAAGGATATTTTTTATCTACTACTATACAAGTAATATTTAAAGCATATTTGAAATTGAAAAAATTGCAATATTCTTTGCAATGCGATTGCAAGAATTTCACTTTCTTGATATGTCTTTAACACTACTTACATAAGCATCTAAAGCGCACATGAAAGTTGAGAAAATTGCAAGTTCTATGAGAAAGAAATTGCAATTAAGTCAATTATTGTGAATAAAATTGCAAGTTTCAAATTTTTTCCTCAATTTCGGGTATCATGTGTCGTTTGGTGGACGGCCTTTCGGTCGAAGCCCTGGCGACGGGACCAGGCCAGCTGCATCGATAACTGCCGGCTTCAACCTGTCGACTGACACCCGGTCACGACGGGTGCAGAGGTCCAGCAAGATCCACCAGTAGCAGGTCGCTTCGAAACTATGTTTACATGTAATAGCAGTAGTTTTCCGTCCATCGAACTACCAAGGGGCCGGGACACGATCAAAATGTCTTAACACATCTTCTTAAGATGGCTAAAGACACCTTAAGACTAGATCAAGATATCTTTAACTTTGCTTCCACAAACCATCCTGACAAAGTTGTTTTTAAGATGACTTAAAATTGAATTTTGTGAGATGTTTTGTTTAAGACATTGATCTTCAAGACATCACCTTAAAGACTGAAAATTTGCATAAACTACTGTTTCTACTGTAAGTAAGAAATTTCAGATACAAATTTATTCAGATCATTTGGACAAAAAAGAAAATCAAGCAACTATTGTGACGTTTATCTCTAATTTTTGTTAAATTGTAGTCTGTGGAAAGGTGTGCTGCCTTCTCAAAATCTATACAAAGACAATAACCAGAATTGACCCACGCATCTACATGTAACATCCCTTGGTTGACTCTGCGAGGGCCATGCAGCATTTGCGCCTGCCAAGGAACTGGGGCAGCTGCAGCATGTACAGTACTTGATATAAAGATGTACATTTACCCCAGTGGTACATGTGCACAAATAGCACAGGTACATATGTAGAATTTCGCAAGAAGGCTGCTATACAAGTTATACAAGGCTGACAAAACGGGGAATTCACAACATATTTTAGGCGATTGAGCCATCAACTTAAAGGAGAGCTACTAGGATTCAGCTATGGCTTAAGGGAGGCTCAAAAGGGATGCTGATTTCTTAGGCCATAGATGGCTGGCTGCATGGCTTAGGACTGATTATTTTTTCTTTAAACTTCATCTTCAATAAGAAACTCAACTAACAAAACTAAAAGTGACTAGTTCAAAAGCTTACAGTATAGGTAGAAAGGTTGGGAAAGTAAATTAGGTTTGGTTTAGGTTAGGAACTTTAAGCAGATCACTGCATGATCTGTGACAATAATTCATAAGATTCCATAACTGTCACGCATCGTGTGCCCCTTTTTAATAGAAAGCAGTGCAGTGCATGCTGCTTTTTCATGGCACGGCTATACTCGTAAATCAAAATAGCGATAGCAGCTGGACAGAAAAATAACACTTATGTGGCTTCCTGTACACCATACGAATTTTAGCGCAGGCTATCATATCAGTGTACAGCACAGCGGCTGCTGGGGGTGGGGGCTGGCTTGGCGGTTAGACACCAGTAGGGCTTGTCAAAAAAGCATGTACATTTAAATATCAACGTACAGCTAGCTCAATTGCACGTAGGGCTGCAGAACCCAACCCTCCCCACCCCCCACACCTCAACGGCGTGCTTGCAGATTACCTTTTATATGGTAGCAGCGCAGGCAATAAAGTGTCGTGAAAGGCAGGAGGAGCTTGACAGTTCAGCAAGACTGCAGCGGCGCAGTTTCCACCGCAGAGAATGCAGCCTCAGAGCCAGCCGGGATTTCACACAGTCAGCCTGGCGCAGATCGCATTCAGCCTGCCGAATCGCTACGAACGCCTGGAGCTGATGGGCTGCGGCACCTACTCGGCCATCGCTAGGGCGCAGGATCGGCAGATGGGCGGCCGGCGGGTGGCCATCAAGAAGCTCGACAAGCCTTTTCAGAGCGCCGACCGAGCGCACAGGGCCTACAGAGAGCTGCATCTGCTGTCTGCGATCAGCCACCCTAACGTCATCAACCTGTTGCACGCGTTCTCGCCTCAATTGACCTGCCAGCAGCCTGCTGCCGAGCTGCTGCAGGAAGTCTACTTGGTCATGCCCTGCATGGACTGCGACCTGGCCAGGCTTCTGGCTGACCGCGGCAGGCTGAAGTGCGGGGAGGCTGTTAAGGTTCGCTGTTCGCTTTTTGCTGGAGGCCGCGATTTTAATTAACCTTTTTATATTTGTAAATTTCAAGCAAATTATTGCGAATTGAGAAATCTAAGCCAGGATTACGTGCTGCGATTCACCGCGTGTTCCTGTGGGTCTTGATTCTTCAAAAGTTCTTACAAATTCTATCACGATAAACTTGCGAATGAACATCAGTAGAAAGACACATGGACTGACAGTTACGCAATTATTTCACCCACACAGATTGCGCAGGGTGTCCTCAGCGGCGTAAGCTACCTGCACTCAGCCGGAATTCTGCACCGAGACCTCAAACCGTCAAACGTGGCTTTGGGCCGCGACGGGGCGGTGAAGATTCTCGACTTCGGCCTGGCCAGGGCGACAGTGAGCGGTGCGTCAGACCTCACCGAGTGAGCGAAGCTTGAGCTGCTACACCATTTTACCCTCGATTTTGAACAAGGAGAACTTCGAAACTGACAAACTCCTCTTCAATATTGACACTATGGTCGGGCACTCAAAATCTACAATCAATATCGACAGATCAAGCTTCAATTTTGACAAACTTTGGTTCAATTTTGACAATGCACGTTTAGTCAACTTCTGGGAGAATTCGTTAACAAAGTAATCCAATGAAAGCCTGAACGGGGCTGAAGTGAGCTGTGCAAAATCAGCTTATTCTGACTTTGCTTTTTGGATCTACAAGTATTGATAAAATTTATTTTTCTCTATCCTTTACACACACAGACTAAAATAGCCTGACTGGTTGGGCTGCAAAGTCCGATTCTATTTTGACAGAGTTGCTTCAAAACTGACACTCTATGGTTTGTGTACCCAAAAAGTCCGCTTCATTTTTGACAACTCCGAATCAATATCGAACAGTTTACAATCGATTTTGACTAAGACATTTTTTGAAATAGATTTAGACAATTTTTACTAAGATTTCTCTCTTGAGTAGGGGGGGGGGGTACTTGCTATTTGGGAGAGGGGGTACTACGAGTACATGTATAGGAATCTTTCTATCCAGGTATGCTTGCTATCTGGGTGGATGTTTGCTACCTGGATGATGCTTGCTATCTGGGTGGATGCTTGCTATCTGGGTGGATGCTTGCTGTCTTGGGATGTTAAATGACCGGCCTTTTGCTAGAGTCCCTTGAGAGAGCAGGGACTCTAGCAAGCATCCCTGGATGGAGGGATTCCCGTACATGTACTCGTAGATACATGCAGCCAGTGCCCCCTCTCCCGAATAGCAAGTTTTCCTGACTTTTCCAATACATGTTTTAGATCAACATTGCCTGATATTCTGCACAGCATCCTAGCCAACGAGATCAATGCCCCCCTCAAGAGAGAAATCTTAGTCAAAATCGATTGTAAACTGTTCGATATTGATTCGGAGTTGTCAAAAATGAAGCGGACTTTTTGGGTACACAAACCATAGAGTGTCAGTTTTGAAGCAACTCTGTCAAAATAGAATCGGACTTTGCAGCCCAACCAGTCAGGCTATTTTAGTCTGTGTGTGTAAAGGATAGAGAAAAATAAATTTTATCAATACTTGTAGATCCAAAAAGCAAAGTCAGAATAAGCTGATTTTGCACAGCTCACTTCAGCCCCGTTCAGGCTTTCATTGGATTACTTTGTTACCGAATTCTCCCAGGAGAAGTTGACTAAACGTGCATTGTCAAAATTATACCAGAGTTTGTCAAAATTGAAGCTTGATCTGTCGATATTGATTGTAGATTTTGAGTGCCCGACCATAGAGTGCCAATATTGAAGAGGAGTTTGTCAGTTTCGAAGTTCTCCTTGTTCAAAATCGAGGGTAAAATGGTGTATTTATGAAGTATCTCTTATTGTTGTATGCTAATCCTGCGCAAATTCTTGAATGGCCACGTGGCCCGCTACCACCTCAGCTACGTGTGCACCCGCAGCTACCGCAGCCCGGAGGTGCTGGTCTCCTGCGGCTACGGCTGCCCCGCGGATGTCTGGTCGGCCGGCTGCATCCTGGCGGAGTGCCTCCTTGGCCGGGTGCTGTTCCCTGCCGCCGGCATCTGCCACCTGCTGAGAGACATCTGCCAGCTGCTTGGCCAGCCCGAACTCGCCGAGGCCGCCTGGCTTCCCAGAGAGGCCGCCGAGTTCATCGCCCAGCTGGACACCGTGACGCAGCCGGAATTCACCGGAGTCTTCGCCCACGTCCGCGGCCAGGCGGGCGGCTCGGCGGTCTGCGATCTGCTGCGCCAGCTGTTGGTCTTTCAGCCCGACAGGCGGATCTCGGCTGCGGCCGCGCTGACTCACCCGGCGCTGGCCAAACCGGACAGGCAGAGGCCGAGCTGGACAGGCCAGCAGCAGCAGCCGCCCAGCCGGAGGTAAGGGGGACCCTGGAGCTCAGGCAGAGTTGCTCTAATAGAGTAAACAAGTACTTAAAGGGTTCAATTGTACCTACTGACTATACTGATACCTGAGATCATGCAATGACACTAGGAACCACCGACATTAGGACCATTGACACCAGGAAGTACTAACACTGCATGGGAACCACGGACCAGTGGCGTACACAGGGGGGCTAGCGCCCCCAATCGCCCGCCAAAAAAATTGTGCTCCCACAAAAATTGCGCCCCCATAAGACACCCAATATTGGCGCCCCTAAAGATATTGCCCCCCCCCCAATCCGAAATCCTGCGTACGCCACCGCTACTGACACTGCATGGGAACCACTGACATTGCATGGGAACCACTGACACTAGAGAACATGCACTGATACTAGCAACTCGATCTACTCCATCTAGAATTCTCAACTTTGATTCCCCATTCCAGCAGCTCCTCCGAGCCGCATCAGGTTCTGGCGCCGGAGATTGGCCGCAGCGGACTGCAGGACGAGGTGCAGCACTGGCGAGCTCTGATCTGTCAGAAGCTGACCGAATTAATGAAGTAGACGAATAGCTCGTATGTCAAGCAGGACTGGCAGTCTTTCAGAAGGCACGTGCAACAAGCAAAGTCACTCGGTGCTTAAGACGCCCAGGAAAGCTTTTGCAGCTAGAATGTCCTGTCGTAGCATTTCGGCTTAATATCAGAAAAGCATTATAAGAAAAGTAGCTCGTATATGACAGTTAAAACTGTAAATCCCATATTTATGCCATTTAAGCTTGTATCTCATTGTTTTTTGATCTTCACCAACACATTACTGTATGCTCATTTTACGAATCTCCCATGCAGTTGACTGTGGGGATGCAAAAAAGTCTTTTTACTACGCGCACACGTGAGTTGGCCGATTATCCTGAAGTCTCACTTACGAATAACCTATTATATAATAAATCTACTTGTAGACTATGGCGTAGACTTTTTTGGTGATTTCGATCCGAATCGACTGCGCCAATCTGACATCGATGCTGTCTTAGCTGTCGGTGGAGACCTTCATAATCATCATGATAGCTTAGCCGTCATAACTACTGGCAGCTTAACTACTGGCAGATACATGACAACAGCTACGTCGCAGGAGTCCGGAACGTCTCCATCGAATCGCTTCGGATCATTATTAATTTTCGAAGATGCCATGGCTCTTAACGACGGTACGAAGTCATTAAAGACACTGGATAGAGACAAGTGGGCGAGTAAAGTGTTCACCGCCTGGATGGCTACCAGATTTCCCCGACTTCCAGGCACGGTTGGTGAACTGCGTCACGACCAGCTACGTGACTTGCTCCCGCGATTCGTCCACGAAGTTTGCAAACAAAATGGAGAACGCTATCCTCTGGATCAATTGTCTCCATCGCTGCTGGACTACAGATTCAGTAAAAAAATGCAGTTAAAACTTGCAGTAAAAATCCACCTGTGGACTCCTTTCGGGGTCAGGACTTCAAAGTTGTCACTGATTCGATTGATGCTGCTATGAAAATTTCTACCAAGGAGGGCAATGGCCTAAAGCGCAAGAGCGCTGAAACGATTTCCTTCGAAGAAGAGGCGCAACTTTGGGAGAAACAACTTGGTGACAAGAACCCTGACCAACTGACTCGCACCCTCTTCTATCTAAATGGCCTGCACTTCGCGCTTCGGGGTCGCGATGAACATTGTAACCTCACTATCGACCAATTTCGAGTGGAAAACAACGACGTAGAGTGTCTGATCTACCAAGAGAGAAACCCCAAGACCTACACTGGAGGGCTGAAAGACAAGCGCGTTGCTCCTAAAGAAGTCTTGCACTTTCTGGACGTTGCTAAGCTCGAACACAACCATGTTCGACTCTAGGAAGTTTGCCAGCTTACGCCCAACAGACACCAGTCGCTTTTACCTGCAGGCAATGCGGAATCCTACTGAGACATGTTGATACAACAAGCATCCACTTGGTAAGAATACGTTTCGACCATGTTGAAGCGTCTCTGTGAAGAATCGGGTGTCTAGGGAAACAAGCGGAATCACAGCCTGCGAGCCACTTGTGCCACAAGATTGTACCATGCTGGACTCGATGAACAACAAATCATGGAGACAACTGGCCACAAGAGCTTGGTGGGTGTGCGCCAGTGCAAACGGACCAGTGACGAGCAACTTCAAGAATGTTCCGCTGTGATCGATGTTCGTCAAATTCGACGTGCAGCCCTTGAGCAATCACGCAGCAGTGACATCGCAATCCACTTTCATCTGAACAATTGCAGTGGTAATTAATAATTAGACATGGAAAAACTGCACCAGACTCGTATCCTTTCTCACTCGCCCTTGTTAATTTGTTTTTGTTGCTTGCTACGTTGATTTTAACAACCTTGTGTTGTTGTTGTTTAAATAAATAGCGGGCATCGGGCAAAATTCAGGCCCATATATTTCCCATAGACAAATGGTTGAAAAATAAAGCCCGCAACTGCTTGGAATAGCGGGCAATATAAGGCTCACATCAAGCTCCGTCTTCTATTTAAAACATTAGGAAAAAATAGATTTAATAAGATTAAAAAGACAAAGTCGACAAGAAACATTTTCTTTTCCGAGTATTTGCGGATACCAATGGTTGCACATAAGCAGGTGGTCTTGTATCACGCTGGCCTTGGTACGGACATAGCTAAATTTTAAAGTCAGCACTCGGGGTTTATAGTAAAGAAATGAAAGCGATTTAGTCAAGTGCCACGTATTTAAACCCTTCCATGACTTGATTTTAGTCAAATTGAATTTAATTTAGTCATCATGGCGGCAGCTGCAGGCATTCGCAGAGTTACTATCTCGGAGCAGGATCGGCGAAGACTCATCGACTCTTCCGACTGGAGAAACCCTGCGGGAAAAGCTCGGCGGGAAAAGCTCGGTGGGCAAACGTCGGCGGGAAAACTTCCTGAGAAAACTCTCATAGACCCATATATTGAGGTGGTAGGGCGCTTCGCGATCGGTATCAGTGGTTTTTGGCTGAACGATCAATAATGTGGTTGGTGGAGCATTAATGCTATTTAAGAAAAATGCAGTCCAAAACATAGCCAGTTCATCGCGCCAAAGACCGCAGCCACTAGCTGTAGTATCTCACTCTAGGCTTGAAAGTCTCAGTGACATTAAACAGCGGCTTCCGCCCCTTCCTCATGTATTCATAGCCCAGGTGCAGGAAGCGGTGCACAGCTACAGTGCTGTTGTCAGAGTCATCCATGCTCCAGTTCTTCAACTTCAGCATGCGACAGCCGCGATCCAACCAGAGACGCTTTTTTCTCCCGAGCGGCTCTGCAAACAGGAGCGCAGGCTTCGTTTCATTTGTTGGACAGCGGGGAAAGTAGGGCGAGAACTGCATATAATTAGGGATAGGGAATCGGGATACGAGTGTAGAAGAGAGGTCTACACAGGGGAGCTTGCGGAGACAGCATAGCGGGAAGAGAGCGGAGAAAGCAGAAAATAACAGAGGAGAGAGACAATTGAGATTATGCCCCGGCAATTCCAGCTATCCGCTCTCTGCATGCTGAATACCAAGTCGGAGACTCACTGGCTCCGCGGCAGACACTCGTCCAGTTGGTCTGCCAGTCCATCAGCGGGGAGGCTACACTGGGTGGGAGCAGCCTCACCGGCCAACTGCGGGCAGACCGGCTGTCTCTGTAGTTCTTGTACACCTTCGTGAGAACCATCGGGCCAGTGGAGACGATAGCTGTACCGGGCAGCCTCTCGGCGAGCACTTTGTGCATCATGGATCTGAAGAAGGGATGCCCCGGCACCGAGCCCATCAGGGAGTTCATGGCGCTAAAATTGGCGTCATGAATGATTCTGGTCAGCTCCAGCCGCTCCTGGTCGATGAAGGCCGCCTGCCGGGTGAGACTCGGCCCGAACGGCTTCACGCATTCGACGTCCATGTCCAGGTAGATGCCTGCGGTTGAGGTAATGTGGGAAGCTACAGTTTATCGGAAATGTGAGCGGATTCTGATGGAGACCTGGGAAGATTCTGATGGAGATCTGGAAGGGTTCTGATGGGGATCTGGTAGGATTCTGATGGGGATCTGGGAGGATTCTGATGGGGATCCGAGAGGATTCTGATGGAGATCTAGGAAGATTCTTCTGATGGGGATCTGGTGAATTCTGATGAAAACCTGAGAAGATTTTTGTGGAGATCTCGGATGCAGCAGATTTTGTAACTCCATTAAAGGTTAAAGTGCCGCACCTCCAAACCGGTGTAGGATGATGTATCGAATGGCATCGGAGTGCTGCAGGTTGTATTTAAAGCTCAGGTAAGTCTTCAAGTATTGAGGACATTCCTTGGAGATGAGAGCCCTGGCATCGGAGTCCCGCCACAGGTAGTATTTCCAGTTGGGGTTGAGCTTCAGACAGCTGCTGATCATTGGCCGGTAGTTCTCGTAGACCATCTCGGAGGCGAAGGTTTGGTGCAGAATTTGAGGGATCTCGAATGCAGCTGGGGGAATCTCTTGCCTGTGATTGGCAGCGTCCTGTTGAACTCCATCAAATAAGATTGCATAGCTATCTGTTAGTTGGCTGTCTTCAGCTGTTGCATGAGCCTCCCACGAGTTGATGTACTTGTAGCACAGCAGTGCCTAAAATTACATTGTAGTTTGAGTGAAACAGTGGCACAGTCTCTTCACAGGTGACCAGCACAAATAGGCCTTGGAGTTTCGGCACTTGGGGTTTTGGCCTGTGGGTTGAGCGCAGACCCTTCCCTGTCTGTCATCTCCCGCCCCAACACTCCTGGCCGGCTTAGCGTCTCTATACCTAAGAGACCATCGGCAACCATCTGTGCAGTGTCTCGCCCCTGGCTTAATGCTATTTACCTTTAATTCCCTTATTATTTCCCTGTGGCGCTGTTCCATTCCCCTGGATTTCGTCCATACCATACAGTATTAGTCCGCCAATTTTCACTGTTCCATTGTTACTGTTAGTACGTAAGTACTTAAAGTACTTTACGTAAGTTTTTGCCCCAATTTCATTTTCTCACTCAAATGCGCGCGCAAGAGCCTGGTAGGTTAGCACACCCTACTTGCGTGATCACCCTTGCATCCGACCCTCCATTCATCATTCTGATGCACCCAACTCATTTGCAAGCGATTGTTCATTGTTGCGCAATCATTATCATTCTATTTCTGTCTTGTTCCCGATAATTGAGCCTATTGTTCTTGTTTCACTCTTCTTTCTCTGAACCCTGTTTGCCAGACCCCCGCGGAGCTGACCTGAATGCGCCCACACCCGCCCAGATTCTCATTTTCCACACGTGACCCACTCCTGGATGCAGAACCCTAGCTTCTCGCACTGAGCATTTTAGGAAACTATTGAGCTTTATACGTTCCCTCATATTACTCTTAGTAGTAGTCCAGCACGCTGTTATTTTCGTCAGACACAACCACAAAAGATCTCTGCTGAAACATCATTTAGTTGGTGTAGCAGACTCCCGATGAACGCCAGATCAAAGTCCCATCTTCGGCAAATGGGGAGCTCATATCGGGTAGTGACAGCCTTTAAGGTGGCCCCTACAGCGGCCCGAAAACCTGCAAAGGCATCTTCAGGCCCAAACGCTGCCTTAAAATTCCTTTACTCCGGTGGGTGATTCGGAGACGAGCACGACAAGAGGCCTGTGGTGGCGCCAAATTCTATCGACTAATCGGGTCTATGAGAATTTCCCGCAGGAAGTTTTCCGCAGCGAGGTTTTCCCGCAGCGAGGTTTTCCCGCGAGATTTTTTCCCGCAGTGTTTTTCCATTCGGAAGTTCAAGTCAAATTCAATCAGAGTTGAAATCTAGTTTATTCTAGTTCTAATCTAGTCTAGTTTTTTATCTAATCTAGGAGGGCTGTCCATCAAGTAGTGTTACTTATCACTATATATCTTGTTCTGCTGATCCAAATAACATCATTTTGCACAGATTTATAGCGGCAACTCTCTTCTTTATGTTAACTTTAACATCATAAACGTCCTCAAGATTATTTCTGTATCTATACTGTAACCGTACGTAGATTGATTGCATTGTGTAAGGAGAAAAGAAGTTGAGCAGGATTCTTGCAGCAGAGTCGGAGTGAAGGTGCAGCAGTGGGAAAAGCAAAAAGCACAAGTGATAAAAAGGCATGGCTGTTGTGGCATAGCTGTTGTTGTTCAGACGTAAGGGCTATATGGCATGGCTGTTACGGAGTTGTGTATCGACGACGGCAACTGAGTCTGGTGACTGAGCGATGTTGTCTTGCTTATTTAATACATGCATTTTCTAAGTGTGGAATGTCTTATATTTCTGAGCATCGGCTTTGTACACCATTCTCTAAGTGTGGAATGTCTTATATTTCTGAGCAACGGCTTTGTACACCATTCTCTAAGTGTGGAATGTCTTATATTTCTGAGCAACGGCTTTGTACACCATTCTCTAAGTGTGGAATGTCTTATATTTCTGAGCAACGGCTTTGTACACCATTCTCTAAGTGTGGAATGTCTTATATTTCTGAGCATCGGCTTTGTACACCATTCTCTAAGTGTGGAATGTCTTATATTTCTGAGCATCGGCTTTGTACACCATTCTCTAAGTGTGGAATGTCTTATATTTCTGAGCATCGGCTTTGTACACCATTCTCTAAGTGTGGAATGTCTTATATTTCTGAGCATCGGCTTTGTACACCATTCTCTAAGTGTGGAATGTCTTATATTTCTGAGCATCGGCTTTGTACACCATTCTCTAAGTGTGGAATGTCTTATATTTCTGAGCATCGGCTTTGTACACCATTCTCTAAGTGTGGAATGTCTTATATTTCTGAGCATCGGCTTTGTACACCATTCTCTAAGTGTGGAATGTCTTATATTTCTGAGCATCGGCTTTGTACACCATTCTCTAAGTGTGGAATGTCTTATATTTCTGAGCATCGGCTTTGTACACCATTCTCTAAGTGTGGAATGTCTTATATTTCTGAGCATCGGCTTTGTACACCATTCTCTAAGTGTGGAATGTCTTATATTTCTGAGCATCGGCTTTGTACACCATTCTAACCAGAACTTGTGTCATAGACTAAAAGCTTGGTGACCAAAAGCTTGGTGACCGGAGGGGGTGGGTGGATTCTAAAAATCGAGTAGAAGGCATGAGGGGGCTTCTAGGACAAAATTTTTCACCTCCTCCATAATCCCATTAAATCCATCTATATTATCCCTGACAGAATCAGAAAAAAGGGGGGTCGCACTCGCTCACAAAACGTCCTCCATAATCCCATTAAATCCATCCATATTATCCCCGACAGAATCATGAAAAAGGGGAGGGGCCGCACTTGCTCCGAAAACTTCGAACATAATCCTATTAAATCCATCCATTACTATCCCTGACAGAATCAGAGCATAACAGATGTCCACTAACACCTGTTATGCTCATTGACACCGACATCCACCCATAGCATCTTCGAAACAATCAGAAAATAATCTGCATTCTTCTTCCCACATTCAATTTGCAACGCGAAACCAGATCCCTAAAACTTTAAATCATCAGCGCAGGGTCCTTACCCATTGAAAAAAATCTAATTTTTCTCTAAAAATGTTTCCAGTTGTCTCTCCAGGTTCTTATTACAAAACGCACGAGCCTAATTACAAGAGTAAGTACCAATGCAAGAAGGAATGCAGCGAGTACATGAGAAAATATTGGCCCGACGTTCAAATCAATGTCCCTAATATTAATCTAGCTCTCCAAAGACATTGGTTTCATAAGTATGGAGTAGTCATTAACGATTACGACAGCTACTTTAACTTTGCAGAAATCATTAGGCAATTGTAATTTTTTTCTTACATTCTCTCAATGATCAACGTCAGTACAAACTCTTCACCGTTGAAATCAACACCCACCCCATCTTCAGTCTCAAACTGTAGCACAATCTCGTGAATCTCCTTATTACTCAATACAACTCTTTTCACTGGATTTGGTTTCTCTACCACCATCTGTCCTCCAGCTACAGAGTTGGAGATGTTGTACAAAATATTAGTTCGCTTTCCCTTAAATACCCAATCAAGACTGAGATTACTTCTGATTAGAATATTCAAACCCTTTACAATGTCTGCAATATTGGGTGCTAAGAACAAACCGCTTACGTTTTCCCGGGCCATTTTAACGGTCCCCGATGCTTGAGTGGCGGTCCGCGCCGCGGATTCTGCCTTATAAACTTTCTTCTCGAATCCCAGTTCCCTATACCAAGTGTCATCTTTAAACTCAACCTCCGCATCTTTGTGAACTTGCATGACCACTCTCATTACAGTGAGATCATAGGTTAGTTTGACAGGGAACAGTTTCTTCTCTGGCTTACTCGCATCAGGTGTCTCAAAATGGCCTCTCTTAGTAAAGACATTTTCTAGAAAGTTATTGTAGGTATCCACACTTTGCGTGCTCACATGGAATACCACAGGGTCTGCTGCTGCACCTTTCCATTTGTAATAAAACTTATTATTTGCTGCCATCACATTGGGAACGTTTGACCAACCAGTGAAGTCGTTAAGATAGACATGGTAATTAGCGCCAGGATCCAGGCGAATCGCCTGCTCTAATTTTTCAACAAATATCCCGTTTGAGTCATTAATTCGCCCAGTTATTGTAATAGGAATGCTCTCCTTAGAGTGTGAAACAATGTTGTTTAGTCTTTCGGCTATAGCTTCCATTTTTTGTCCTAAAAAAATATTTAAACTTTACTGGATGAATTGTTGATCATGTTAAGCTTCACCTTCCTCTCAAATGCATAGATAATGTACAAGTCCACGGGTGTTGCGGCAGTCCTCTCAATGTTAGTCACGATATTCACAGGGCTGTTATCAGTAGGCATTTGTCTGGCAGACACATCAGCGCCAAACATCGGATATAGAGTTCCATATTGAAGAGCAGTGATAGCAATTCCATTGTTCTCTTTCACAGCCAAGTCGACCAACTCGCTGTAAAATTTGCTAATCTTGTTCTGACTGAAATCTCCATTTTGTGGCAGTGCAGGGTAAAGATTATCACTGATTTCATGCTGAATGGACCGCACGTCTCCATGCATGTAGCGTATAATGCTATTTGGGTTTCTCATATTAATAATGATATACCTTGGATTGCTGCATGATCCCTCTTTAATGCAGATGTTTGTTCTAGTTTCGTTTCGCTCATCTCGACACATGTAGGCCGTGTATGCAACATCAATGTCCTTCTCTATTGCCTTGAGATAATCCGCTTTTAGTGCAGTCTTTGGCTCAATGACTTCCAAATACAGCTCGATTCCGGTTAGCTTCACAGCCATCCCAGTGTGGTCCGCCCCAGTCCACAACACTCTACTGCGATCATCTCTAGTCAGTCTAAATGTGTAGCTAAAGTTACTAGTCAGTCGATTAAATGTATTACAGAATCCACTCATGAATCTCAATGGTACAAATACATCAACAGACCGATACAGCGGGTTCTTAGCAGCATCATCTGCACCTTGCAAAGCATAGTTGTATCTCTTCTTCCTATTTTTATAGCCACTGTCATTGATGTCTCCTTCTTTTTCATCTGCGATAAAACCCGCACCACTTCCCAACTGAATAAAATCAGGATTCTCGATCAAACAATGAGCGTCATAGACAATTCCAAAGTTGGCGATTCGCTCCAACTCAGTGCTCCCATTCGATACACTAAACTCCTTGAACATGTACGCCCAAAAGTTACTGATCAGAGCCACATCCGCATCATGCTTGTCAACGTTAGCACGAGCCGCATCCGCACCACCCTTTGTCTTGAATTGAAATGTCATATGGAATCCGCTCTTAAGACTGTGCACACTAACCAAAGACGAACATCCATTGTATGTAAATGTCAGTGTTTGGCCAGGACCAAGATTAGTTTCATTCTGATTTTCCTGACTGGGAACTCTTACCTGAGTCGCTTTGATTGTGCTATTATCACTCAAAATAGGCTTGTTAATTTTGTAGAAAACTGGTGTCAGTGGGTCGTTCATTTTTTAACTAAAAATAAAATAAAATAAGAAATGAAGCGAAAAAGTACACAGCAGATATCTGAATTGGAGAAGCTAGCACAAGCAGAGAAACGAGTTACCGGGCTAATAAATAAGGAGCAACAATCCTACAATGAGTTTGTCCAAGCAGCCACAGAGTTTCATAAGCCCGGGTATGGAGAAGCTAAGAAAAATATTGATCAGGTCAAAGAAACTATCGACGACATACAGGAAACCCAAGTGCAAAAGGTTTTGGGCAAAATTCCAGAAGCACCACAGATACTGCCGCAACCACAGACACAACCGCAACCACAACAATCACAACCACAACAATCACAACCACAACAACAGGAACTAAAAGTGACAGATAATATTTTTGGACCAGTAGAGCGTGTAGAACATGATGGGAAATATGTATTTGGAATAAGTGTGTGGAGAAGAAACATTTATAATGAACCAGTGGAATATTATATCGACATAAATAAGGAAAATATTTCTGTTGTCAAAGGCTCAGAAACTATGAAAATTCCTTTCACAGACACCTTACTGACTTTTATGACCAAGAACCAAGAGAAAATCTCTGAGAAGCAGCTAAAGAACTACAGAAATCTAGTGACTTTTGCTCTTGCTAGAGATATAGAAATACTAAAGGTCCCAGAAGTTTTGAAACACATGTACGATAGCGGTGTCAACCTGACTAAATTCAAAAAGTACAAGCACTTTAAACAATGGTTCGGTTTGCCAGATCAGGCGGAAGTCATAAAATATCTAGAACAACCACAACAGCAACAGCAACCGCCACAACAGCAGCAACATTCCATAGAAGAACAAGTACTCAGTCAACTCGAGCAGTTAGACCCTTTGAAAGTGGCTGAATATAAGAAACAAAACCCGACAGACTGGCAACACTTAGAACAACACTCTCCAGATCGAATGAACAGAATCAAGCAAAGAGTTTTCACACCTCAACAAAGACAGGCACCACATGACAGTTCCATCTCTGAAAGTGAGCAGTCTTTTGCATCACCTCCCCAGCAGCTACAAGCCCAACCAACTCCACAACCCCAAGACCAACCGCCCTCAACTGGAAAAGGAATTTCTGAAATCTACAAGCGAGTAGCGGTTCTTCTAGGAGCAGCAAAGACCGGAATGAAAGATGAAAATAGAAAAGAATTTGTCAACATCCTGGACAAGATGCTTGAGAGAAAATATATCGATAAAAGAGCAAGAGAACTTTTGCTTTCACGGTTTAACAAAAAATAAATTTCTATTTAAAAAGATGCCAATTATTTTCGAAAAAGACATTGACAAATACTATGACAAAGAGGAACTTAATCTCATTAAACGTGGATCTGGACTTTTCCCTGCAGGCCACTATCCAAGAAAAGAACGCTCAGGGAACGGTCTTGCCGATTTGATCGCTCAGGGGGCCAAGATTTTTAAGGTCATTGGAGAGAACAAAGAGAACATCAAGAACGTTGCCGAAGCGGCTGGCAGTGTAGCCACAGCAGCCAAAAAGATAAAGGATACTGTAACACCTAAACAAGAGATTCAGCCTCCACTGGCCCCGCTGGCTCCATTGGCCCCAAATCCAGACAGTGTGGACCCTGCAGTCTATGAGAAGATGAGGGCTAGCATTAAAAAAGGAAGTGGTTTCAAATTTGACTAAAGGGTACTTTCCGAGGGTACAAGACTAGTCCCGAAATGACACATCTAAGTCCCAAAATGACACATCTAAGTCCCAAAATGACACATCTAAGTCCCGAAATGACACATCTAAGTCCCGAAATGACACAATTAAGTACCAAAATGACACATCTAAGTCCCAAAATGACACATCTAAGCCCGAAATGACACATCTAAATTATTTATTATTTAAATTTTTTTTCATCATAGAAAAAATGGACTTTTCAAACGACTTCAATCCTCACTGGACGCGTATTCAGATTAAGTTTTCTCATCACGAGTCAATTCCGAGTCACTTCAGATGCATTGTTGTTGGTTCATCAGGTTCAGGTAAAACATTCAGAGTCTTTAACATGCTTCTTAGACCTGGCTTTATCGACTATGACACTCTGCACATCTACTCTCCCACACTGTATCAAGATGAGTATAAAATGTTGATTTCTGGATTGCAAAACAAACTGCACAAAGAGGACATTATTGCATGTTTTAATAACCAAATGAGCCTTCCCAGTAACCCTGAAATTGTAGCTGCTGAATATGCAAAGCACCTCAAAGACAATGAAAAATGGCAGAACATTAAAGTGTTCACCTATGGAGATCCACAGGCTGATCCAAAGACCAAACTTCTACCCCAACCAGATGAGCTAGAAAAGGGGAGAAAGCATTTGATCGTCTTTGATGATTGTATGACAGGCCCACAGAAGCAGATAGAAAACTATTTTACAAGAGGGCGACATAACAATTGCAATGTAATTTACATTGCACAGAATTGGTTCGAGCTCCCGAACAAAACAATTCGTGGGAACTGCAATCTGATTCTCCTGTTTCCAACCATTCCACAGGACAGGCTAAAAGATTTTACAATGAGGTCATTGCGCCTGCCTATTTCATAAATCCAACAAAAAACTCAAGCAGAAAGATTTCACAAGAGGAATTCGTTAATCTTTGCTATGACAAGTGGAATCAGCCTTACCAGTTTGTGATTATCAGCAAAGAAAAAAGAACTGTAATTTAAAATTTGCTATTAAAAGATGTCGATAAACTTTGCAGGTGAATCCATTTCTGGCAACAGCGCTCTTACATCAGCTCAGATATCCATCCTTGACAGGCGATATATCAACAGCGACGAAAAGATCCCAGAGATCAAACTGAATAAAAACAGACTGAAAGCCCTAGAGCGCTCCATGCACCAGTTGCAAATAAACATGGAAGATCTCAGGCTTAAAGTAGCTAGGCAGAAGTTTGAAAGTGATAAGCTTTATGCGCCGTTGTTAAACGCAACTAATGAACTAAGGTCAGAAATAACTTCGATAGTCTCGCTAATCAACGGCTTGAGATCATCAGTTAATCTTCTGAGAAATTCCACTGATAGACGGATGCGTATTCTCGAAGGAGGAGTTTTCACAAACACAGCTAAAGTAAATAATTTAGAAGAGTTCATGAACCAGTCAACAGCGTTGCATGATAGAATTGAAGAAAACGTCGCAACCAACACAGTTAAAGTCAATACTTTAGAAGAGTTCATGACTCAGTCAACATCGTTGCATGATCGAATCAAAGAAAGACTTGATGCATTAGAGAGAAACGATGTATCACACAGTAGCTATCTAAACGGAATGTATAGCTCTTGGGTAAAATAATAAGGAGGCTTGATCGTCTGGAGAGAACACTCAATCTTCGTGATATTGCTATTGATGAAGCAGAATCTGCTGCTCGTCCGGTCATGTCTACAGATCGAGTAGAAGGAGCTCTGGACCCCGACGGAGTAATCCGGCACGCTCTCAAACGTCAGCCGCCCAGCCGCTGCCTGCTGGACTCGCGATCCTCCGGCGTCAAGAGAGCCGCCTAGACAACCGGCGGTGCAGATGGAATTATCAAAAAGAAAACAGATCTTTCAACCGGATAGTTTTATAATTTTTTTATTTTTTCTAGAGAAAAAAATGGCCAACAAAATTCTCTATACGATCAGTCTCAATATGCTGAACCTAAAATACCGACAGCACCAAACTCAATGCACCGAATTCGAACACACAAAACCTGGCACCGAATCTGAATGCATCGAATCTGAATGCACCTCAATATTCAGACCACTTTACCCCGTCATTACTTGTAACTCTCAACAGTTTCGATGGTGGAGATTCAAAAATGCGCGATGATCTTGAAAAAAATATTTTACACACAAAGAAAATTAAGCGCTATGACAACCACTGTAAATTTTTCGACTACAGCAATATGATTCTAGGATCTGTGTCTGTTCTATCTGGATCTGCTGCAGCTGTCTCAGTGTTGCCAGCATCACAGCCCCAATCGCAATCCCACTCGGTTGTGGTGCTGCATGTGGACTTATTTCAGCAATTACTGGAGCATTAGCGCGAAACAGGCGAAAAAAACTAAAGCAGCTACAGGAGAAGCAAGTAAAAGAGAAAGGGGTGCACACATCAATCATAGGGTACATTTCAAGGGCAATCGAGGATAAGTTCATTTCAGAGGATGAGTTCAAAACCATTCAGGATCTTTATGAACAATCAATTCGAATGAACTTGAACATGGTCGGTACTGATGACATGAGTCAGCTGAGAAATGAACTCGAGAAAGTTTTTCAACATTATGTGGAAAGAAAGTCGCGAAAAATTCGGCAAGAAATTCGGCAAGAAACGACGAGAATGCACAATGAACCCTATGAAACACAGCCAAGAATAATTTCCTTGTAGGTCTTTCGTGTTTTGGTCATTGCATACAAAACAGTCATGCACAGCTCACCGCAAATATCACTGCTAAGACCTTGGAGAATAAAGTCTGAGCGATAAATTTTTTTATTATTTTTCCCTTCATATAATTTCTTAGCTCTTCTGGTACTGCCGTCCCATAGCTATCGAAGTAATAACACTTGTGCTTGCGATCGGGATCAATCACCCAGCAAACCCAATGAGATCCTGGCTTATCGGTGGTGTCAAAGTTCATGATGCCGCATTCCTTTCTTAGAGGAAAATCAGGCAGAGTGTCCCTCATAAATATTCCTCTAAAGTTTGGGATTTCCAGTTCGTTAGCCAAATCTTCAAGAAAGTTATTTGTCGTCATTTTTATGTATTTTTATGAGGTTTATTAAACTTTCTCTTAAACCTAAACCCAACCTCCTAATCTCCTAATCACCCAATCTAACCTCACCTCCTAAACCTAATCTCCAATGCCCGAACGGTAGACTGTTAATTTGTCATCAAAAATGAATCTCTTGTTATCTGCACCTGACAGTCCAATCTTCTTTTGCTGAATTGTGTGAATAATATGGTTTTTAGATTGTAGCTTTGAGAACTCATGTGATGTCTTTTTGTTGCAATTCAAGGCGTCTCTGTATTCAGCTTCATTAATTCCTTCCTAACCACACGTTTCGGAATTCCCTTTGATTTTTTAATTGGGTCTGACGACTCACATTTTACAAAATAGGACTTTGCTCTCAACCAATGAATTCAGTGATTATGTCACCAGCAATCTCGTCCTTCATTTTCCCAATCACTTTCTTGTTAGTGCGTCAAACACTTGATCGCCATTCTGTGTCCTGAAAGATTCATCATACTCAGACAAGTCAAACAAATCTTTTTGCTGCAGCATGTCCTGATAAATGTCTTCTGTTTGAATGTCCATAATAAAACTGTCTGTGTCAGTGTACAAGAGTTTCATTTATCCTTGTACTGCTGCTTCATGCCATAGAAGAACTGGTACATCAGACGTTTTGATTCGTCGAGAACAGTGACACCTGTATAGATCGGCTTGCGCAGCGTCACCTTGGTTTTGTAAAATATGATCACACCTAAGTAGCTATTAAAGATATGGAGTTCTTTGAATGTTGGCTTTGACATATTTGCCTGAATAACAGCAGGCTCTGATGAGGTAACAAGTTTCAGGTTTGTTCTTTTCCGCTCATTCTCAAGAGTCTTGCCATAGACAGAGTTGTTGGCCAACTTAAAGAGGTTCTTGTCAAAGTCGTTGGTTGCTTTGGTCCTAAACTGGGTGTTCTTATCAATGTAGGGTTTCATCCACGCTTCCTCTGTAAATGTAAGAGCCCGTGAACTTTGGTGACCTGCAACCAAGTGAGATAAAATACTGAAGCAGTTTGTAATGGATTTTGTAACGTGTCTTGTTGTTTAGATTCTGTGTTAGTTTCTCTGTATGTTCTTTTTCTGTTCCTGACAGGTGCCAAGTTCCATTATTATCATTGGGAGTTTCGATTATTTCGGGCACTTGATGTTCTCTGGGAAGGGTGGAAAGTCAGAGAAATAGTCGTGAAGCTCTGGTGGAATGTAAACATCAACTCATAAATGGCAGCCAATGAAAAGTCCCACTTTGTTCTGATGAGGGTAACCATCGAAAATCTCTAACTGGAAGATCTTGACTCATCGCCCACCCGTAGAGATTATTAGCGTCCAAGTAAGTAATGTAGTTTGAGGGCTGCTCCTTATTGTAAGATTCAATGTAGGGATTGTTTGCTTTTGCATACTGTGCAAATTGAGATCCCCCTCGCTTTGACGATTCGACAAAATTGTACATGTCAATGTCTGTAAGAAGTTCAATGTACCAATCTGGATCTTGATCCCATTTCATTTTAAGCAAAGATTCCCAGCTAGTGGCAGGCAGAGACACATAATGTGCTGGATCGAGGCCATATGCTGTGTACCAGGTGTATCTGAAGGTTTCAAACACATCAGCCAGCAGAAACACATCTGTGAAGAGGTAAAGCAGGTGATACTGGAAGAAGTTTTGACAATTAAAGTAATTATAGACATGCTTCGCGTGCTCATAGTCTTTGTCAGAGATTCCAGAGTCTGTTAGCTTTGAAAAGAACTTCTCCTGTGGTGGTAAACCTTCTTCAAATACGTGATACCCAGTAATATTTTCATAGGGGTAGAAGCCTTTGGTTCTCAGGAGTTTAAATGATTCATCACTGTTGTAAATTTACTTGCAAACATCTTTGTATATGTACATTGTTCATCTTTTAGATTCTTGCTTAGTTCGTCTAGACTGGCAGCTAGAAATTGATATGAATCCTTCAGTCTTATTTTACCTGTACCCGAATTACTTTACCTATCCTGTTAATATCAACACACTTAAACTTCTCCTTGTTCTCTGCGATGCAGTCAAGGTGTATGTCTGGAATCATGCCGATTTTTCAACTATTAAATGCATGTCATAGTTCTTTGCGTTGTGACAAAATATCGTTAGATCATGAATGTTCGATTTTAGCTTTAGATTACAGGTGTTATGCGCTGCACCTCTAAATTTCCCAGTAAAGTGGCAGTGGTCCCTAACGGTGGGGTTTTTAATATTAGTGCAAGTTAAATGTTTCCTGCAGATGTGGCAATGAGTTGCTGATAGGAAATTGCTTTCATCCTCCTCAGTCATCATTATTGGAACAGGTTGAAGGGTGCTAATCACTTTTTGCAAACTCTAACATTCTGGCAATAAACTGCTCCACACACTGCTCTCCAAAGAAATAATTATACTCAACAAGTCCTTTTGTATTAATAAAGGCATATGCTACTGAATTGGGGACATGTTTTTGAGTTTTTGAGTTTGTTTTGTGTTTGAGTTTGTTTTGAGTTTCTGGCATGATTGAGCATTCGAAATCAGCATATACAACAAATGGGAGCTTCTCCATCTTGTGATAGTTCTTAAACCGGAGATACTTCTCTTCAGCTGAAGGAAGAGAGCAGTTTGTTGGGTGATCCTCGCATGATAATTCATGCTCTGTTAGTTTTTCAAAAGCGTTCAGGTCCACTGTAATGCTTAAGGCACAAGCGGCAGATGGCAACAGCCTCGTGATGATTATTCAACTGCTTGTGAATGAGTCTTGAAAGATCTTTAATCCAAACATAGTGAGCCTCCTCTAGTAAATTACCAATCACTAGAAGATCCACTTCAGTCCGCCTTTTCCCTCAGATCTAAAACGTCTTTGCTACATCTGACCGGTTGAACTTTCTCAGTTTTTTCACTCCACTCAAAGACTGTGATTCTAATTTTGTTATTAAACACTTCTTCTAGCTTTGGGATCTGAGAGATCGCCAAGCCTCCTTTGTCAAACCTGATTCCCTTCTTTTCGCATTCGATGAGATAGTAGTTGAAATAATTTTGATAATTTGAGGTTCTTTCGGGTGGTGAGGTACACTAATAAGTGCAGAAAGAACTGCCATAGAGCACAGCAATTGTCTTTATTTTTAACATTTATGCAAGCTTTTTTGCCGGCTAGCTTATGCGGGAGCTCTATATAAGAGGAGGCTTTAAGTGGGTCATATTTCATGACCATGACAGTCGCTCTTTGAATCCCTCCACGACCCATCCGGAACCTCTGGATGTAAACGCTTCAATTTTCTTAGTGACATCTTGAAGGAAAGGATCCAGTGTGTCAGTAGGGGTGAATGGTTTGCCTTTGTTGTCATGTAATACTCGAGATGCTCAGTGGTTTTGCAGGCATATAAAACGCAATCTTGAATGATATCTGTAGTTTTAAAAGTCTTGCGTGTTTTGAGTGTGTGATCAACAACTGATTGGATGCTGTCTTTATAGTCGTAGATGTTTGCGGGTGTATCCTTAATTGGGATTGTGTACTCTATGTAATGTTCTGTAAACTTCCTCTGTGCAAAATTAATCTCTTCAATGGCAAGCTCCGACTCTTTTAAATGGATTAATTGCTCTAATTTCTCTTGTTCCTGCTTATTTTGTGGGTACTTTGCTTTTTCACCAGTGAGAGTTTCGTATTTGTTAACTAAGTTGCGACTCCTCTCTTGGTGTTCCTTTGCAGAATTTTTTATAGGCGCATACTGGTTGGATTCTAATTGATTTGATGATTTCCAACTGTTTTTCATAGCTTCCCAGGTGACCAGGGTCGGTGTTAACTTTTGTTTGCATGCTTCTCTAGTAAAATTACTTTTTGTCTTGAAATGA